>JAWPHD010007798.1:0-123566 GCA_037043455.1 Cyrtodaria siliqua
TGCGTCTTACGATCACGGAGACATTATGCATATACGCGTTTAATTGCTTACAGTCCTTTTTCAGGATATTTTACAATTTAAGACCGACATACCTTGATTTGAACTTTAAATGTATATTGATATTTTCCAAATTTCTCTTCAATAATTTCGTTTTTTGTCTATTTATATAAGACATCCATTTATATCCATATACTACCGTGGTGCATTGCACATCGGACGGCGTTATTTTGAAAGCATTACAGTCAGTTTGGTTTGATTCTCCTTAGTGTTAAGGGTGGAGCTACTCTGATAGTAACGGCTGTCCTGGAGGTTTCTTTCACTTTTGTTTAAAGAAACTAAATCGGCAAATTACAAAACCGTCATTCCAAACTTTATCCATGTGTTGTTGTCATAAAATAATGCATATGTACCGATTAAAATTATAGATTATTCACGGGTACTTAAAATACCCGTAACTGAATATGCGTAAAATGAATAAAAGTTCGTAACAATTGCCTGGCCGGTTAAGGCGTTTATATTGTAGTTACAAAGTTCGGATTAGCAACATATGTAAGTTACGTATATACCTTATCGGTAGTAGGTTTAGAAAAGGTGAACATCTTTTATAAAAGTATCCGCTTGTTGGCGAGTATGAGGCTTTGTAGAGAATGTAGTGGCACAGCCAAACAAGCTCGGCTCTGTTATTGAGAGTTCTGAAAAACTTTGAAAGAGGTGAAAGAATTATCAAAATCGGATGATAAGCAAAAACGATATGACCATTTGAAGGTTGTTCTAAAACGGATAGGAGCCGCCTCTTTGAGAACTATGACGTCATAGTTTTCATAGTTCCAAATTACCATATTTAGAATATTGGTAAATATCATTTAAACAAATACAATCACTTCAAATGAATGCAAAATCCTTTACTGGTCATATAAAGCCTTATTGCCACATATTTTTCATACAGTTGCTGTCATTTTTTTTCCTATAAATTATAAAAAAAAATCATATTTAAAATATTCGATATGTGGTCAAGAACTGTGATATCATAGCTCTGAAAATGGCAGCTTCCATATCCGTTTCAACAGAACCTTCAAATGATATCTTCCGTGTTTACTATCCGATTTTGATAATTCTTTCACCCTGTTCCAAGTTATTCAGAACTCTCAATAATAACGATTGTTAGGCTGTGTCGCTACATTCCCTTTAACATTTTTGCGTTCGACTTACCCTTACACTAATCCTGACTCGTGCCTCAATAACTGATTGTAATCCTTGCCAAAGATCGTGTTCGATTGGTGCGCATGACATGTCTATTATCCAATCTCTACCCAGAGTACACTCGTTTCTCATTTGACTCTGTCAACGTCAAAGGAAGTAGGGCGAACGGTAGGTCACGTGATTATTCAAAAAAGTTATGACGAATGTTTATAATTATACAATTATGGACTTTTCAGCTGTTATACATGATGTGATATGCACCAAAAAAATCATTATTGACCGAGGCGATAGCCGAGGTCAATATTGATTTTTTGGTACATATCAACATCATGTATAACAGCTGAAAAGTCCATAACTGTTTTATTATATAACCCTCAATTTACAATTATATAAAACAGGTCAATATCAAAAAAACAATTATATAAAACAGGTCAATATCAAAAAAACAGGTCAATATCAAAAAAACAGGTCAATATCGCTAGATATTTTTTCTAAAAAATTACTTTTTAGCCAATGAAAACGCGTCTATTTATAGGTTATATAATAAAAATCCTTTTGCGTGATCTGCAAAGATAAAATATAGACCTATCTTAAATAATTTGATTTTTTTTATTTCTATGAGTTATTTTTTTTTTTAGTAATTTTCTGCTATCGAGCTTCGGTTTGAAATGTTTACATATGTGTTTCGATTGAGGAGACCTAAGTGTAGTAAAATAGTCCCGATTAAAACTAAATTGTTTTCATGCATTATTTCAAATCTTGCAATATCTACTTTGCAGATATTCTGAAAATTATATTTACACATTAAACAAATAAGTTTCGGGCAAACATATTCCAATTTAACAGGTTTTACCGAAATCTTGTAATTTAGTAGTTAGCAGAGATATATGTGAGTGCAAGGAACGATAACTCTGCGTGGAGATTGGGCTATGATCGTCATATCCCTATTCAATTTCCTCCCTTTTCCTCAGAGAACATACCACTGGCGTATTGCGGTGCTTTCCAGGACGTTACCAACTGTGCGTTTAACGTCAGCGATGAGATTTTCGGCTGTCGATTCAAAAACCTTCATAATCTGACTGACCCTGTCACCAAGAAAACCTTTGATCTCGTTATGGACAACTGCTCTCCGTACATTAACTGTAGGAAGGAATGCAAGCCAATTGCCAAGCAACTCAAAGCATCGTCGTGTTACAGAAAAGGTAAGCATTTGATTTTTTAAATGTAAAATGCAAAATTATTTTTTAAACTGGAAAATGAACAGGAATGCAAAGGAAAAAGGAACAAATTGTTAAACTATTGTTTATTAGACTGTGACAATATAAGCGTTTCTTCAGTACCGATTATGTTCTAGGTTGCGTTGTCGTGAATGTCAATTTGTAGTCAAATAAAGCCTTCATTTGTAACATATAATATTTTCTAAAAATCTAAAAACAATAAATGTAGTAACTTAATAATCAAATCGTAACAAAGTGCACCTTTAAATGCACAACGGTATGCACGGTTACGGTATGCACGGTTAAATCCACAACGGTATGCACGGTTAAATGCACAACGGTATGCACGGTTAAATTCACAACGGTATGCACGGTTAAATTCACAACGGTATGCACGGTTAAATGCACAACGGTATGCACGGTTAAATTCACAACGGTACCGCAGTCATAAACGAATGTAATGTTGAGTGTACAACACTGCACTGTTGGCTGATGTGGTCTCTCTACTAGATTATCTCCCGAATAGACTACCGGTCACGTGATGAAGGCTATAATGTTCGGTACGTGTAACTTGGACAATGCATACCAGTGTTCCGCAACGTTTGTTTTCAATAGGAAATTTGAACTGCCATGTTTGTACCTACCTGGTAAACCCATCCAGACCATTTCCGGATATATAATAGTGTGTCGTTCTTTGTTTTTTTTCACTGGCATGTGTCTTAAAGGTGTTGGTGCACTATTTTCAAACAAAAGTTTATTTTAAAAGGCTCTGAAAAACTTGAAAAAAGCTAAACATTATCAAAATTCTATGAAAAATAAAGAAGATATGACCTATTGAAAACTTGTAAAGAAACATAAATGGAGGCGGCCATCTCGGAATGATGACGTCATCGTGCCTTTTAACCATATATGGCATATTGACAAAATGTCTTTTAAAACAAAGAAAATCACTGCAATTGAAAAATAAGCATACAATTTATACATTTTACATCGGTATATCTATTTTTAATCAATTTGCAGTGATTTTCTTTACTTTTAAATAATTTTGTCAATATGCCATATATGGTAAAAAGAAGCTTTTAATTAAATCGTGTTTGAAAATAGTGCATAAACCCCTTTAATTAAAACATCTATATACTTATGTTTAGGTACGGTTGACGATTGGGCAAGAATGCATATTGAGGAAAACGCTTCAGACGTTGTGAAGATGATGAAGTTTTACGCCGCACTCGATTCATGCGACATAGAGCTTGCACTGGAACAGGTGACAGAGAAGGAATGTGTTCCTGATAAGAACGTTTCGACCAATGGCGCATCGAGTGTTGCTCTAGCAGGGTTTACTATAGCGACATCCGTGTTATTGTGTATTCTGTTGTAAGCTTTATATTAGAGAGAAAGGATATTACACTAGTGCATGTTTATTATGGCATTTATTAAATGAGTTGGTATTCATCGTAAGATGCGACGGCTTCATATCATTTTGCCAACGAGTTTAAATAATGCAATAATAAACACGAATGTGAGATTCTGTTGATCACAACTTTTAGCGTCACGTAACATCATTTATCATGCAACTTATGTTTGTACTATACAAATACAGCTATTGTCTACTAACCTAATATTTTCCGCCCAACTGCTGTATTATGCTAGTGGCTAAACTACAACTATACACAATATGTTTTATGCTTATCAATGTTGGAATGCAATACATTATCAAACGAAAGTATTTTGCATGTATTAGCGATATAAAATATACTTACTTAAACGCCGAAAACATTTTTTGCCAAAGTTACTTCCCCTGATAAACTATCCTCCATTTGTATTTTGAGGCAGCAGACGTAAATTGTACATTTCCATTGTTTTTAAGGTAAATTATGTTATTTAAAACAGATGCATAATAATTTTTTTTTACATGGTTAGTAACTTAGAATTTCAGTCGTATTTTGGCTCGTGTCGAAAAGTGATAAATACTTGCCAGAGGCTCGCATTTATCACTTTTCTTACACTCGCCAAAATACAGCTGAAATTCTAAGTTACTAACCCGCAATTCTTATTTATCATGCAACGAATGTTTCTACTTTACAAATACACAACTTCCTACTATTCTAATATGTTCTGCCCAGCTGTGTATTATGCTAGTTGTGTGCACGTGCTATAGTTCGACGACTTAACGTGTCATGAATCAACCACTTGAACCACACATATTCACATTTATGTTTTATACTGAGGTAAATTATGTTATTTTAAACAGTTTGCATGATAAAAAAATACATGTTTAGTAACTTAGAATTTCAGTTGTATTTTGGCTCCTTTCGAAAAGTGATAAATACGCGTCAGAGGCTCGCATTTATCACTTTTCTTACACTCACCAAAATACAGCTGCAATTCTAAGTTACTAAACATGTAATTCTTATATAGCGTGGCTTCACATGTGCCTTCACGCGGTGTCATTGGCCACTCGAGTAAATGGTATTATGATATATATGTAAAGATAAAAATGTATGGCTTCTAAATACTACATCTAACTGGAGAGAAAAGTAAATATGCAAAGGTTCCTGGTACAAAGACAGAATAAATATTGATAAATGAGACCAGACAAGCTAGCTTTAATTGTAGGTGTAACTTGTCATTATATTTAGTGTACTATGAAACTTCTCATAATGAACTGATCAGTCGACCTCGAAGGGGTTGTTTCACTTTTCCCAATCAAGTTTTAATTAAAAAGTTTTTGAAAAAAGAAAGTGGGGAAATAATTATCAAGCGCTTTTACCATAAATGACTTGTTGAAATGGGGCATGCGCAGAACAACTATTGCATTGACAAATATAGTGTCTTTACAACATCAGTAGGGATAAATAAATTAACGATGAAGAGCATCATGAACCTTCTTGGTAAGGTCACGTGTCACCTTCTTTAACAGCACTATGTTATTGTTTGAGAGTGAAGTTCCATTCATTTAAGATCATTAATTGCGTTGATGTACCACACTCGGGCACAACTAGTCACTGTTTGTTTCAACTGGTTTTTGAAATGTTTGTATGAACTGGTCCCTTATTGTTTTTGATATTTTGTATAAACTGGTCACCTGTTTTTTGTGTTTTTTTTAAAAATATTTTGTACGAACTGTTTCCCTGTAGTACTCGTATAATTCGCATCGGAATACCTTAATATTTTCATTTACATTATCACTACAGCATGCATTTCATTTGGAGCTATTCAGGTCGACTTCATTATCTAATTTTCATTTTGGCATAATTGAAACATGACAAATGTACATATCAATATAAAACATGTATTAAATTGTTCATTAACGCTATGTAACGTACATACATCATATTAATACTGTATTATTAGAATAGAAATAAACTTGTTGACATTGTGTTTTTGTGTTTTTTTTTCCCTCTGTACATCCATTACCTCGGACCATGTAATAAGCAGTTTGCCTACCGAGACGGTAAACACCACGGACCGCCTAGTTTACAGTTTCATCAATGCACAAATGGAATATTAACTTAGTTGGCATTTAACGACACCATTAAACAATTGTTGTTATTTCACGATTTGAAATAATAGTGAAATAGTGTTATGATCCTAGGTAGGGATATATGCATGCAAAACGATGGAAAATACTGAATGCCACAGTGACTGGATACGTGGTTAAATAGTTGAATTGTCGTACTGCCGTTAAAGATGAATTGAATTGAATTTTGTTTAACGGCTCATCAGTATAGGTTATTTAGAGCCGCCCCAGAGAGAGGGGAAGAATACATAGGAATCCTGAAAACGTGCCCTACTCTTATTATCGAATAGATTCCTATGGTTCTTTAACGTGCTAGGAGGATAGACCGATACACGGGACCGCCCGGTTTACGTCCCCATCCGACGGACGGGGCTAAGGGAAAGTGTCTTGCCCAGGAAAACACCGACGGAACTCATTGGCACCACAAAGGATTGAACCCGGGGCCTCCGGTTACAAATCCGCCGCGCTACCGCTAAAGATGAATACAAACAATAGTGTGCTAAAACTTATAACAACTCTAGTATTATTTTATTTTGGTCAATTTAACATTCAGCAGACGTTCTTCATCTATGGGTACTTATGACTTTTCGATGCTGTATGTACTTTATCATACGGCTTTAACAAATTTAAAGTAGCTATCCCGCCAACAACAGCCACATTTTATAACATATGTACACCGTTTCTAAACCTACTTACAGCGAGGTATATAATTTAAATATTTTGAGAATACAAACTCTATATGCACAATATTAATGGCTTTAACCAGCCAGACCAAACCCCACAACTTGAATTGAATTGAACTGAATGTTGTTTAACGGCTCATCAACACAGTATAGGTTATTTAGAGCCGCCCCAGAGAGAGGGGAAGGATACATATTATTTCGGGAACCGTGTCCTACTCTTATTATCGAATAGATTCCTATGGTTCTTTAACGTGCTCGGAGGATAGACCGATACACGGGACCGCCCGGTTTACGACCACATCCGACGGACGAGGCTAAAGGAAAGTGTCTTGCCAAAGAACACACCGACGGAACTCGGTGAACTCAGTGGCACCACGGAGGATTGAACCCGGGGCCTCCGGTTACAAAGGAGGATTGAACCCGGGGCCTCCGGTTACTAATCCGCCGCGCTACCGTTAAAGATGAATACAAACAATAGTGTTCTAAAACTTATAACAACTCTAGTATTATTTTATTTTGGTCAATTAAACATTTAGCAGACGTTCTTCATCTATGGGTACTTATGACTATATACTTTACCATACGGATTTAACAAATTTAAAGTAGCTATCCCGCCAACAACAGCCAAATTTTACAACATATGTACACCGTTTCTAAACCTACTTACAGCGAGGTATATAATTTACATATTTTGAGAATACAAACTCTATATACACAATATAAACGGCTTTAACCAGCCCGACCAAACCCCACAACTTGAATTGTATTGAATGTTGTTTAACGGCTCGTCAACACAGTATAGGTTATTTAGAGCCGCCCCAGAGAGAGGGGAATGATACATAGGAATCCGGGAACCGTGCCCTACTCTTATTATGGAATAGATTCCTATGGTTCTTTAACGTGCTCGGAGGATAGACCGATACACGGGACTGCCCGGTTTCGAGTGTGGGGTTGGGGAGGCGGGGGTGGGAGGAGGTTGGGCAACATAGCTATATGTGTAAGAACTGACCAAAACAACACAGAAATATGTTCTAAAAAATGTATATCGCGTGGTGGGGGTGTGGGGGGGGTGTGGGGGGGGGGGGCGGGGGCGGGGTCGGGGCAGTGGAGGCGGGGTGAAGGCAACATAGCTGAATTTGTAAGAATTGACCAAAAATAACACAGCAATATGTAAAAAAAAAAGTGTTTCGAGTGTGGGGTTGGGGGAGGCGGGGTGGGAGGGGGTGGGGTAACATAGTTATATGTGTAAGAATTGACCAAAAAAATACACATAGAATGAAGAGTGTGGGATGGGGGGAGGGGGAGAGCGGGGGCAACATAGCTATATGCGTAGAATTGTCAAAAAATAACACAGCAATATGTAAAAAACAAAAAAAAGTGTTTCGAGTGTGGGGTTGGGGGAGGCGGGGTGGGAGGGGGTGGGGCAACATAGCTATATGTGTAAGAATTGACCAAAACAATACACATAGAAAGAAGAGTGTGGAATGGGGGGAGGGGGAGAGCGGGGGCTACATAGCTATATGTGTAGAATTGTCCAAAAATAACACAGCAATATGTAAATAAAAAAAAAGTGTTTCGAGTGTGGGGTTGGGGGAGGCGAGGTGGGAGGGGGTGGGGCAACATATCTATATGTGTAAGAATTGACCAAAACAATACAGAAACATATTTTAAAAAATTGTGTATCGAGTGAGGGGGGAGGGGGTGCAGTGGAGACGGGCAACATAGCTATATGTGTAAGAATTGACCAAAAATAACACAGCAATATGTAAAAAAACACAAAAGTGTTTCGAGTGTGGGAGAGGGAGAAGGCGGGGGTAGGGGGGAGGGGGGGGGGGAGGGGGCAACATAGGTATATGATTGTGTAAGAATTGACCAAAACAACACAGAAACATGTAAACGAAAAAATGTTTCGAGTGTGGGTGCGGGGAGGCGAGGGGTGGGGGCAACATAGGTATATGTGAAGAATTGACCAAAGCAACACAGAAATATGTAAAAAAAATAAATATAAATAACACGCGTTTCGAGTGCGTGTATGAGGGGGAGGCAGAAGGTAGGGGAGGCGGGGAGGCGGGGGTGCAACATTGGTATATGTGTAAGGATTGACCAAAACAACACAGAAATATGTTTAAAAAAAATGCGTTTAGAGTGTGTGGGGGATGGGAAGGCAAGGGGAGGGGGAATGCGTGTGTGTTTGTTGTGGAGGCGGGGGGGGGGGGGGGGGGGGGGGTGGAGTGTAGGCAACACAGCTATTTGTGTAAGAAATGAGCAAAACAACACCAAAACATGTAAAAAAAAAAAAGGGGGGGTGGGGGTGGAAGGGGAGGAGGGAGCCCATGCCCCAATATAGGTGAAGTATGAATAAGATGCATAATGCTATAAAAAAATCCCAACCAAAATTATAGATATATACAATGGCTTACACGCAAACTTTGATCTGCCTTTATTGCACATTGTATGGGCCATCACAATTTAGGTTGCATGGGAGCCCAGAATTTGCAGAAGACAAAATTAATTACGCAGCCTTTTACAACATACTATAAGGAAACCAATTCCCTTATTTAGTTGAGCTAGGACAAGAAATGTAAGAGAAACAGATTACACGCAAAATTTGATGTGAAATAGACTCATTTTTAGAATTTGGGTTCCATGGGAGCCCAGGGGTTACAGGAACCACAATTACTTAAGCAACCCTTAACATAATGCTATAAGGAAGCTCGTGGCCAAATTTGGGTGTGCTAGGATAAGAAATGTAAGAGATATGGACTTGTAAACACAGCTTACACGCAAATGGGACACATTCTAAGGGCTATCAGAATTTGGGTTTCCTTGGGAGACCATGGGTTACAGGAACCAAAATTACTCATACAGCCCTTAAGACAATGCTATAAGGAAGCCCATGGCCAAATTTGGTTGTGCTAGGTTAGGAAATGTAAGAGACATAGACTTGTAAACACAGCTTACACGCAAACCTTGATGTGGGACGCCGACGCCGACGCCGACTCCGGGGTGATTACATAAGCTCTATTATTCTTCGATTAGTCGAGCTAAAAATCAAAAGAAAAAGCAGCATTCAAGGACGACAATCAACCACAAACACACACAGAAACAAAGAACAAATTTAAAGATGAATAAAATGCCAAATAAGACATCACAAATGCCTTGGAACGGTCAGTGGCAAAAAAGGACGCTGGGGTTTTAAAGCAGGTTCTAGGGTGCACCAAACCTCACACTTACCCTACTTCATCTCAATAAAACGGGACAGTGTAAATAAAGAAATCCCCGCCATGCATTTTTATCTAACGAACAAGGCAGCATTACTATGCAATATAAGTAAAACACAAAGATGCTCGTGTATATATATATATTTTCTCAAGACAAGACAATATATATATATATAGATGGGAAAAAAACATTTATACAGTGCTACAGTTTACAAAAACTCAAGCGCTTTCGGCTAACGCCTTCATCAGGAGTACACAAACACGAAAATAACAAATACGAAACAAAAAACACTAAAATACACGGCAGTTTAAATAAAACTCTTTGAAAAACAACTTATCGTTTGGCTAGGGCTTGTGTTATCATTTTTCACATGTTTACTCTCTCTTCAAAACTAAATGTCAGGGTACATTTCTTCCCTCATCCAACCAGATATGTTCTTTTATTAGTATCACATTTGGCTCCAGAGTGTCTATTCAAATTAAACAGTTTCTGCAACACTGCCAAACGATAAGTTGTTTTTCAAAGAGTTTTATTTAAACTGCCGTGTATTTTAGTGTTTTTTGTTTCGTATTTGTTATTTTTGTGTTTGTGTACTCCTGATGAAGGCGTTAGCCGAAAGCGCTTGAGTTTTTGTAAACTGTAGCACTGTATAAATGTTTTTTCCCCCATCTATTAATTTATTCCAACATTTTCGTATCCCCTCGGGGATCCAGTGTATTTTGTAGATGTATGTATTTTCTCACCCTATATATATATACAAAAATACAATAGCCTAGAAATCCACAAAGAAGGTACTCATTGACTTGGCAGAAGCCAGAGCAACAAGAGAATAAACCATTGAGGGCACGACAAGACAATACTGCAGACAAACATCAAACGTCACCGTCCTTTTCGGCTTTAGGTAGACGTCATCATAGGGTCCACAGCCTGTACCACCAAGCACATTTAATGTATACCTTAACATTTACTGAAAAATCTTACAATTAATTCCTAATTTTATGTTTTACTTTTAGAATACTTGTTACACTTTGTAATACATATAATTTTTGTGATGAAATAAGCCAACATCTAGAGAAATGTACGAGAGAATGACTAGTACATTTTATTTCCATTTAAATACACTTTTTTTTTTGCCGCCACTGACGATTTAAAAACGTTTGATTTAAAGGAAGTACATCTAAATGAGCCATAAAACACCAAAAGAAATTACGTTAAACATATAAAATAAAAGGCCCGAGTAACGTATTTCCTAACTATAGTGACAAGGATAGCTATTTTAAACTCGGCGGTAAAATAAATCGCAATGTATTGCAAAGCGAGCGTCATGTACAGATATCGCCGATTTGGGCTGCGTGACAGCTATTTATAACTTGGGGGATTTCTCTGTAGACTTTTAAGACTTGTTGTAAATTATAAGTGTTCTTGGGCACGACACTTTCCCTTAATCTCGTCTGTCGGATGGGGACGTACACCGGGCGGTCCCGTGTATAGGTCTATCACCCGAGCACGTTAAAGAACCATAGGAATCTATTCGATAATAAGAGTAGGGTACGGTTCCCGGATTCCTATGTATCCTTCCCCTCTCTCTGGGGCGGCTCTAAATAACCTATACTGTGTTGATGAGTCGTTAAACAACATTCTATATTCAGTAAATTATAAATAGTAAATATGGGAAATTGTTAATGTTCCTTCTATATCTAGCAACTATTTCAAGTTTTAAATTGATAATTTCATACTTGTTTTGTGTTTAAACAAATTAGGCCCCATAGCCTGATGTACTTCCTTTAAAAGAAACCGTAAACACAGTTGAAATTGACTTGCGTTTCAAACAAATCCAACGACCGTGGTTCTGGGCCATTTGTTTTGCGTATATCGGCATACATTCCTGGCAACAAAATGCATGGTTGCACGTGCAGAATATGCTGAGAGGCTTATTTTCGTCAAAGCAAATCAGACAGACATCCGGTTTAACGTTTTCGGCCGACTGAATCATTTTTTTCCTCATATCATTCATGTTTGGAACCGCGGTCGAAAACCACACTGTCTTTTACAGTTTTTTGAAATGAATCCGTTTCACATAACTTTACAAGACTTTCGATCAGGAGATCTAATTCGGCTATACTTTATTCTGGATCGAGGCACATTTAATTTTGTTTTCTTGCTGTAACTGTCTATATTCGGGTAAGAAAACAGTTTTCTGGTCTTCATGGTTGTGGGTCTCGGGTCGTGTCGTTGTATACGTTTCGTCTTTTTTCTTCTTTCTGGGAGTCTCGTTCGCTTTGGTGTCCGATTTTTTCTGCAGAAAACAAAATTAACAGCACGTGAGCGTTTGTATAAAAGTGGTCTAGTAATTACATCCGGTTACTTTTTCAATATCGATAGTAGAAATTCCGCCCAAATGCTATTCATTGTTATTAAAGGGACGCGAGACAATCTCGATTTTTTAAAACCCACGGCGTCCCGTTAGTTTATCTACATAACTTGCGGTTGTTACAATATCTGCTATTATCTGCTATTACAAGAATAGCTAAAAGATAATCGTTTTTGCGCACTACTAACCGTTTATAATAATTAAGTCAACAAGACAAAGTTTACCTTGTGTTACCTTGTGTTGATAGGGGAAATATTAAGCCCCGAAGGCTTGTCGTCCCCCTCGTGATAGAAAATAACCGGTTGGTTTAATATATCTCTTTTGTGTCAAATCTTTGAGATCTCCAGATCTTGTCTAACTCACTTTTGAATTTGTCTACATTTTTGGCAGTCACAATACTACCTGGAACGCATTCCAGCTATTGATGACGCGGTGGGTGAAGGCATTAAGTCTAATACTTTTGCAAGCTCTTGGTTTGGCAAGTTTTAAAGAGTGACCTCTTATCTGATTGTTTGTAGGCAGTCAAAATAATTCTGTATAGTCTATATCATCAATATGGTGGATGATTTTAAATAGTTGTATTAAATCTCCACGTCTCCGTCTATATTCCAAGTTTAATAAATTCAATTTTGTTTTGAGCAACCTATTGCAATGCGTGTAATTACTGTGTGTTTATCCAATTCAGATCACGCATATATTCAACTCAAATTTTTTGTTTAGACCAAACCTCAAATCCCTAGCATACAGGTGAATGTCGTGCGTATA
Organism: Cyrtodaria siliqua; assembly: GCA_037043455.1. NCBI lineage: Eukaryota > Metazoa > Mollusca > Bivalvia > Adapedonta > Hiatellidae > Cyrtodaria > Cyrtodaria siliqua. The sequence continues at coordinate 12,979 of JAWPHD010007798.1, forward strand.
GACATCAAGGATCACATCCAATAACCTTTGCCATCACCATAACTATGCTACAACAGATTAATAAGCTTGAAACAACAGAAACTATTGTCACCAATTAAGCACCTTACGAAAAACGTGAGTAACAGATTAATGAGCATGAAGCAAAAACAAGGCGTGTCACTGTTGAAGTTTCTGACGACCAATTTATACAACACATTTATGAGCCTGAATTAACAGTAAAGCATGTCTCCGATGGAGCATATAACGACGAATGCGAGCAAGATAAGAAGGATTATGAAAATACAGCAAACAGTATAACCGATGTGACTCCTACAGACAGGGGTGAGCATATTAGTATGCCTGAATCAACAACAAACTGTGTTGCCGATGTAGTTGCTAACGACGAATTCGATCAAATGTTAAGTGAGCCTACAACAACGAAAGGTTTCACTGATATGGTTTCTAACGACAACTGCAGACTGCATACAAAAGAGCCTGGGCATAATATAATATCTTCAATTGACATTCTCGCTAAACAAATTAACATGAGAAGAAAAATGGTGAATAAGCTGGACAGTAAATCAAGACCAATCAACGAGCAAGCAAATCAAATGCAAGATGAGCATTTTGATAACATAAACAAGAATGTAACGAGCCGAAAAAGAAGGCCATACAAACGTAAAACAAGAAATAAATTGAAATATATCAGTAGTTCTGATGATGAAATGCCTATTCTTGACACAAGAAGGCCAAACAAACGGAAAATGAGGCAGACATTTTAAAATATATCAAGTAGTTCGGATGCCGCTTAATAGGTATGCAAAGAAGACAGAGTATGTGCATGTAACTTCTACAGATTCAGACAATGATACAACGTACAAGCCAGACACAGAAGACTTTAATTCAACAGAGAGTGAATACAATGAAGAACTGTCGGGACAAAAAGAAAACAGTTAAACAAAGACAAGCGTTTAAAACAATTGTGGGGAAAATCTGTGTTACAGATCAAAAGAAACAAAGTGACTGCATCTAAGGGAATTACAATCACCCTTCCAAAACAAACTAACAATATCGGCAATACTAAAACAAGTACAATTGGAACAAAGAGTAAATCTGCTTCGGATTTAATACTAACAGCGAAACTGCTAAGTGAGCAAAAACAAAATTTGACGATTAGATCAGTTGCTAAACAGCAACAATCTCAGCAGAAAACATGTTTTACCATATGGAAACTGTTTCTTTGAAGCTGTAGTTACTTCAAGTCCGCTAGGTGTCACTGCCTCAGAATTGAGACAAATGCTTTGTAAACACTTAGTAGAAAAGATGAAAGAATACATGGGCTTTTTCTTAAACAAACACAATCCGGATGAAAAGGAGTTGTTTGTTAGTATTTATCTGAGATAGAAAACCTTAAAAATGATGGCTACTGGTCTAATACAGTGGCGGACTTTCTGCCATTGGTATTGTCAAACTTCACTGGCCGCCATGTGACGATTTACACATCCAAACAAGATCAACCTGTTTTGGAAGTTGTACCAACTATTGGTAATTTGACCAATAGTGATTCGATAACATTAGCCTATATTTCAATTCCCGGAATAACTGAACATTATGATGCGTGCGAACAGTTGGAAGTTATACCTACATCGTCAACGGAATCTCTTTTAAAAAAACAATGAAACAATTAATGAACAATATACAGCAACACCGATCGTTTCCAGTACCGATTCCACAATACCGCAGAGAGAAGAACAGGAACATAACCCACAAATAGCATGTGGAAATTGCCAAACATCTAGAAAGTCGACAATATTTGTAACACCTGTGAAGAAAAAACTAACTCGTAAAAGAAAAGCAACATATTAAAAAAAAAATAAAGATGCCTGCTTAAACACTACAGTCCAAAGACTGTGGTAAATGTCGTTTTAAATGCAATGACAAGATATCTGAAGACCAGAGACAGAACCTATTTGAGTCATTTTGGGCTTTGGACACTTATGAGAGAAAAAAATATTACATTTGTGCAAGAGTTAATGAAAGAAAAACAAGAACATATTTAGATGAAACTGGAAAAACAGTACCAAAAAAGAAAAATGTTGCAAGAAAATACTCTTGAAATTGAGAAAGAAAATCACTCGGGTGTGCAAACAAATTTTTCATCGCAACATTGGGTGTTGGAAAAGCGTACATTGACCATGCACTGCAAAACAAAGATGGCGGATGCTTTAAAGGATCAGAATATAATATAATATAACACAAGAAACTGTTAGATTAAACAATAGGACGTGTTTGTGAGCATATCGAATCGTTTCCTCGAGTTGACGGGCACTATACGCGAAAAGATACAAACAGACAATTCCTCGGCAAAGAACTCACCCTTCCTAGAATGTATGAACTTTATAAAGAAACATGTGACGTTAATTCAAGACAACCGCTTAAACTCTCAATATATAGAAGAAACTTTAATGAACAATACAATCTTCATTTCATGTACCGAAGGAAGACCAATGCAATTTTTGTTCGCAGTTCTACAATGCTGAACAACAGGGAAAAGCTACAAGTGAACAAAGACAGGAATTCAACGAACACCAAGCTAGAAAGCAACGAGCTAAAGAGGAAAAGAATAAAGATAAACAAGCTGAAAAAGCAATTCAAATATTCATGTAGCTACATTTGACCTGCAATCTGTTCTCTACACTCCACGTTCATTAGTAAGTGTTATGTATTACATGCGCAAACTTTACTGCTATAATGTGTCAGTATATAGCTTAGGGAACGGAAAAGGAAGCTGCTACGTTTGGTCTGAAGTACATGGAAACAGAGTCTCTTCTGAGATATCAACATGCCTTCTTCACCACCTGAAATCCTTGCCAGCAAATGTAGATCATGTAGTCCTGTATTCAGATGCCTGCTGTTGTCAAGACAAAAACAAAATTGATCCTGTCTGCCTACTACATGCTGTAACTTCAATCGAGTGCATCAAAATCATTGACCATATATATCTAGAAAGTGGACATACATACATGGAAGTTGACGCCATGCATGCGGCAATCGAGTTTTCAAAAAAGGAAACTCAGATTTTTGTACCATCTCAGTGGGACACAGTTCTCCGTATGGCAAGAAGGAGAGATCCTTACACTAGAGTGCCTATGAAGTACACTGACTTTATAGATTTTAAAGAAATGGCAAACCAGACTGTTAAAACTCCTCGAAGGACTGAATCTGGAATAAAGGTAAACTGGACGAAAATGAGGTGGACATGGTATACAAAAGAAGATCCTGAATCATGTTATTTCAAGTATGAAATCGACGAAGATGAGTTTCAAAAGGTTCGACGGTTAGCCACGATGGAGACGTTTGAGGTGGTGCAGGCACAAGAATTGGAAATAAAACTGGATTAATAAGGTTGATTTCTAAATTGTTTTTGTAAATTCGATACAAAGTTGGAAGTTTGTTTTGCTTTTCGTCTACCCAAGTCTTGAAAACGGTCCACCGTCAGTTATATGCGTGGAACAATATCATTCTCAGTAATTTAACTAATGAGTGCTCACAAGTTTTAGAGATAGAACCTTGACGTAATGTAGGCTTCAAACACTAATTACATTATTAATCAGAAGTGATTGAATTGGCTTGTATGTTGAACTAACAGCTAAGGTCATATGGCGACTTTTCCAGCTTCCATTGGTGAAGGAAGATCCCAGGTGCCCCTCAGGGCAAGTTTCGTGCACGGGCGGGCACCACCGACGACGTTTCAAAAACCAGCTGGATAGCTTCCTCACACAAATAGTCCTAGGCCAATGAGGGATCGAACCAACAGCGACGGGGGGCAAGTGATTTAAAGACAGAGACTCTAACCACTCGGCCACGGACGCCCCTTTACCAGAAGGAATAAAAACAAAGTTGTCATGAAATTCTTGGATTCCCGATTTCAAATCTAGGTCTCGGAGGAAGTAAAGAGGGGGTTGCTTTATAAAAATAATACGGGTATCTATAAATTAACCTTTTCCAATTGCGACCCGCATGTTCTCTACGACACCATTTTATAATTAAAAAAACAACAAGATATTGATCGATCTGAGCAGAACACGCATCACAATCAATATTTGAATTGCATTTGGTTTTACGGCGCACCAACACATAATAGGTTATATGCCGTCTAACAGGAATGAACATGACAGGCTCATCCTCCATTTACATCAAGATAAAATATGTAGAATGAGCCTAGAACCTTCTCTCACCTGCAGAACTGCAGAGTTTCTGCAAATTTTATAGTAGAGACACTCCATTTACGATGGAGCCACGTTTCCACTTTTTCATACACGTAGTCATGATGAAGACCTCAATATTTGAAGGCAGTCTATACTTCCGGAACTTTTAGAAAACAAAGCTGAATACTTCATCTACATTATCAAAATTACCAGTGATGACATGACCAGACGGACCATAGGAAAGTCTGGTGTTTTTTTACTGTAATAAATAGTAGTCCTTAGGAGTGTTATTATCTATGTAAGGGTCTGGAACTATTTTGTTGTCATTTTATGCTTTTATAAATATGATTGCACTTTAGGATATTTTTTTTAATATGTTGGAATAGAATCAATAACACGATTTAACATGATTATATTGAAAAAACATCAACACTTTTTGTGTCGCCTGCGTAGCAGGGCAGACACTTAGGGATCACTTTACATGTCTACATTTGATTTTTATTTGTTTCTTGCGTACATATAATTTTCAGAATATCTGCAAATTAGATGTTGCAAGATTTGAAATAATGCATGAAAACAATTTAGTTTTAATCGGGACTATTTTACTACAAAAATAATACGTACTTAGGTCTCCTCAATCGAAACGCATATGTAAACATTTCAAACCGAAGCTCGATAGCAGAAACTTACTAAAAAAAATAACTCATAGAAATAAAAATTGAAATTATTTAATATAGGTTTATATTTTATCTTTGCAGATCATGCAAAAGGATTTATTATAAACATCGTCATTTGAATAATCACGTGACCTAACCGTTCGCCCTACTTCCTTTGACGATGACAGAGTCAAATGAGGTACGAGTGTACTCTGGGTAGAGATTGTGGATATATATGTACATTATGTAAGACTATTACGATTTCTTCTATATTCAATATAATTGAGTGTTTGTCGAATATTGAATATTAACTTTTATTGTTAGTGTATTTATTAAAAAACACTAAATGTTTGTTAATTTATATACAGAAGGCCGCATTGAAAATATGATGTTTATTTCTTGATATTATGTCATAATGTGTCAACCTTCTTTAAATAAAGAATTTATTATTATTATTATTATTACTACTACTTTATGCGTCTTCCGTCGTCGTCCGTCACATTGTAACCTGCAATATAACCTTGGCCATATCTTGTCCAATAATTCTGACTTTCATTTTGGCAGAGTTATGCCCGTTTTCATAAAACCTAACCAAGCTGAAATAAGCACACGGCAGGCGACACAAGTGTTCCATGGAACGCCCTTCTAGTTTATCAATACAATCAATACCCATGACATAATTGTCGCGATGTCGTATCGCAATGTCGCGGGCGACATTACGACAATGTGACATAATGTCGCGTTGTCGTGCGGGACAATGCGACACCCGACAATGCGATAATTGCGACATTACGACAATGTGACATAATGTCGCGTTGTCGTGCGGGACAATGCGACACCCGACAATGCGACAATTGCGATACGACATCGCGACATTGCGATACGACATCGCAACAATTATGTCACGATGTCGTATCGCAATGTCGAGTTGTCTTATTGCAATGTCGCATTGTCGTATCGCAATGTCGTGATGTCACATTGTCGGGTGTCGCATTGTATCTGACCCCAACCAGACACCGTAGTTGGGTACTTTTAGAAGCAAAAACACGCAGATTCTGTCAAAATGAAACACGTAGCCTATGCTATTAATTGCGGTCCGACGGTGTTTGTGATTTTAATTATGGGTCCATTGTTCAATTATTCTTGTTTTAACACCCTTGTTCTTTTTATCGATCAAACAAACGTATATGATCATAGGTACTTTGTTAATGATTATCGGAATTTTGAACTCATATACGTGTGTTTGCTTCGCTAATTGTATAATTAATTAACTACGTCGGAAGACCCTTTCATGTTGAACATTTAAAGTAGTATTACGTAGTTTCATAAATTAATTACTTCATAACAAATACGTGTTGATTTTAAACCAACAGTTATGGAGGATGAGTGGTCGGCATTTAACGTAATCATTGTCATACTGAACAGAACAACAAATACTGTAAGGAAGACTTTTTTTGAAAAATTATGGTTTTACTATCTGTGCCTATTTTCTGAAAACCAAAGATATCATACTGACCTACTTTACACAATTTATAACAGGTTTAAACTTACCTGCCTAAAAGTCCCGCCATATTTAGAAATGCGGATAGTGTTAGTTTAATGGGATACACGAAAAATCTTGAAGAATTTATCAAGCATTACTATTAGCCGTTCCATGTATTAGTACTGGACTGCCACCACTGTGCATTTACGTTTTTCAAACTCAAGTTTATATTTAAACGTTGTGTAGAAACGTTGTGTAACAGTCTATTAGTACATTGCAGGTAAGACAATTTGGAGAGTTCCATTTCTCTTCCTTATTCTACCATATGTTTAAAATATCATTATTGTAATATACTGAAACATTTATTAATATGCAACAACAATTTACATTGAACAATTGAAATATGTGTAATGACTTGCAAATATATGCCAATTTATATATAGATACCCAACTTTAAAAAAAAAATCAATACTTCCGCGAAATCAAAACGAAACTAGTTTTACATTAAAGTAGCTACCCCGCCAATAACAGCCACATTTTACAAAATATGTACACCATTTCTAAACCTACTGACGACAAGGAATATATATAACTTACATATTTTCAAAATCCTAGCTACATATACATAATATATAGCACTTTATTTCAAAGTCAGTAAGCCATAGGCCCATGTGATCATACAATATTATACATATACATTTTAACAGACGTAGCAAGATCCGTACATATATGTATTAACAAATTTCAGATGCAAAAATAAACACAGTTATACTGTTTACTTTTTTTTTAGAGAACACAAACAGAAAAAAAATAGAAACAAACACATAAACACGTCAGAATTTTCATTTAAAATTTCACGGAGAAGGTGACTAAACATATATAAATATATCAATAAAAACGGCTGTAATCTGCCACGCTAAACCCCCAGAACTGGAGCGTCGAAGTTACCAACTCATAATTCATTTTACGCATATTCACTCACGGGTATTTTAAAACCACGTTAATAAATCTTTATTTTTAATCGGCACATATACATTAGTATATGACCTGAGCACATTGATAGGGTTTTAATAAACGGTTTTGCCGTTATTTGGCGTGACAGCTACTTTAAATGTATATCAATTTACAAAACATGTGCACACCATATCGACTGAAGTGTAGTGTTACCTCGCTGTGCATTGTGCTGTCTTATATAGTTGTTTGTCGACAGTCGGGAGTTGTTTAAATAGGTTAAGGTAAGTTTTAATTATATTAATCTTGCTTTTCCGGTTTCATATTTCTTATGAAATAAGAATTTGAATTGTGGGAAGTGTTATTATTCACTTGCATATATATATGACTTCTCTGGGAGTATGTACATGTATGTATGCATTCGACAACCGTATGAAAAGTAGATATCTGGGCCCGGTTTTATGAAACAACTTACGACACTTTTGATCGTAAATTAATTTCTTAAATTCTTTACTTTGATTTACAAATTACAAATGAACGCGATTTCATTGCATTTTCTTATACATTTGATATTTCTGCACATAGTCCACACATAACTGTCTACATTGAATGCTTTAATAGGTGCAAAAACGTGCACGGTTTTAAAATTTGAGACTTATCGTAAAATGTTTAATAAAACGGGGCCATGTTGTTTTGATTTTGGCAATAGGCAGATTTTCAGAAATGTAAGCGAACATCCATCGTTTATTACAGTGACATTGTGGGATTATGTTTTACCTTCTTAAAGTGATGCATGGCAATCTTGAAGGTTTTATCAATCAATCAAGCGTTTAGATAATACAACAATGTGATTGGTTAAAGGACGATCACAAGATCAATTTAAGCTACGATCATTTTCCAGTACTGTACCAAGAACTACTTTCATCCGCCATTCATAGAATACGTGGCTGCGTAACAATATAGTTCGGATTTACAGGGGCGGATTTAAGAGAGGGATATTAAAATAATTGGTTAAAGAGTTTAAAACCGTGGATTGCAATTATAAGGGTTTAGTGTCATTTTTTGTGCGTTCACTGGGGTATGAACTGTTAGTTGTTGAAGCACATCACGTACATAATGCCCTTTGGCATTATGCGCATTTTAACAGTTCATACCCCAATGAACGCACAAAAAAAGACACTAAACCCTTAATTAACAGTGAGTGTGTGTGTGTGCGTGCATGTTTGCGTGCGTGCGTGTGTGTGTGATTCTTAGGATTATAATCCCTCCGCCCTGATCTCCCGGTACAGCTGAGCACTCATTAACGTTAGCGTGTCGGTATAAGTCGAGACGATTTATTCCAATATCATTCCTGCTTGCATATAATTGAATTAAAGTGTGAGTTTTCATTTTCTCTTATTATTCTATCAAAGGTTTATTATTGGTGCAATATAATCAACAGTCAATTATATGCAAAATCAATTTCCCTTATAATTAATTTTAATGATTGAACAAATGCATGTCATGCAGAAAAAATTACAAGACGCCGCGAGTTTAAAAAAAACAAGATTGCCATGTGTCCCTTTAAATCGACACATCCATGACGGATTATTACTAGGGCACCTGGTGTGGTATAAATTATTATTTCACACGTATGTATATACATCTAACCAATCTTTTTCTGTCTTTTTACCCGTGTGACAATCATATATTTCCATTATTGTACTCATAACAAAACATGTGGAGTCCAAAAAATCTATTTTCCATATTTATACTATGTGATTAGATGTGGAGTCCGAAAACTTCCGTTCATTATAATTATTATTATTATATTATATATTATTATATGTATATATATATGTATTATATATATATATGAAACGCGGACGCCTGACAAATCGTATACAGTCGTAACTAATCGGGAAATTATTTCCGTATTAATTAATAATTATAATACTCAATACTTACCCAAATCAGCATATTCGTATACATAAACATGAATTGCAAATACATATGCATTTACATATCTGTTATAAACAAGAAACCGTTCACTTGATTTCGATCACAGTTGTTCCATGCTTTTCTGCGAAATAAAACAATGCAATTTGACACAGATACATACTTTATTCATACAAAAGGCCACACTTTATGGCCTATCAGTATGCATGTTATAAATGCATAATTATTTTAACAGTTGTCAATGGCAGTTCATGCAAAATATATATAAATATATTGTACCAATGGCGTGCGCGCACATGCAACCACGCACGCACACACGTGTACCCGTACGTGCGCACAAACACATACACACGCACCCACACACACCCATACACACGCACGCACGCACGCACGCACGCACACACACACACCAAAGAAAACACCGGTAACTGTGCTAATATTTCGACCAAAAATCAGTATGTATCTATAGTTAAGTATTTTAAAAAAAATACAAAAAAGCGTACATATTACTTCGATATATATTACTTCGATAAAAAAGAATGTAACTTATTGCAAACACATTATCCATTATACCAGGAGAGTAAATCCGACACAATGAGCGGGACGACGCAGGGCAATAATGTAAATACTATTATGCCAGAAGAGAGATGGCAGTTCTACCAATATTGTCGAGACAATGTGTTTACAGCGCCTGGCATTTACTCCAAATATGTTCATTGGTTCTTAATTCCAGCGGTAAGCTAACATGCATTCGCTACTTCCTAATTCGATCGGTTTATTTAAGTGTTTTGTTTTATATGGTGTTTTACCTCATTTTTAACACATGCAAGGTTATATATGACGGTCGTTTTTTTGTGGTGGAGGCAGACCGCCCACTTTTCCTGGGTAGAACCAGTACTGTACACCTCCCGCCATCCGTAAGAATCGACACTTCCTCACTTCCTCACTTAAATATTGCTAGACCCGTACATAGTTTTATACTTAACTAATTTCAGGTAAATAAAATTGCCGTTGTTTCAGGTTTGTAAAAATCACTAAAGCAACCATTGGTAGACAAAGGAGTTTCAACGTTCATTTATAAAGTTTGACGTGCATTCCCTGGGTGTTGTGCCTGGGTGTTGTGTATATGCATTCTTGGTCCATAATTTATCATGCATAATAGTATAATTTCCGTAATTCACGGATAAGACTGTTGTGTTATTTAAAATGCTATACCGAGCAACCAACAAACCTACTTGGAATAAACTAGAAATGTGTCCATGGGACACGGACACGGACATGGCTAACACGTTATGCTCCTTCACCCTTCGGCGGTGGGGGCATACAAATGACATATTGGTACACGTTTGAAGATTGCGTAATAAATTATCATCACATACACCTTAAGTTTTAATGCTGCCTCGCGTATAGGTAGTAATTGCTGTTTTTCCTTAAGGCTAAGCGCTATACAGATCATTGATTTGTGTGTACATAGGTTGTTCTAAAAATAAACATAATTATTATATTTACGTAATTTGACCTTATTTATTGTCCAAAACAGTTTATAATACGTGTAAATAGTTTTGAGCATTGTGATATTTACAAACAAAAACGGCTATCACTTATCGTTGATTTTACTGTAATATAAACTATTTATGATAGTATAGATAGTAGAATATCAATACAGATTATTTTCATAGTGGCAATATCATTTGAAAGGCTGTTTCTCACCTTCTCCGTTTATTTCTTCTCCGCTTATTTTCTGTCATAAATTTTGTATATAGCTTATATTCATATTACTAAAAATGCTGTTTGTTATCTTGCTATGTCAATTGCTTGTATGAATGTAAACTATGTCTCACGGGCCTCTGGCCTACCTATTGATGAATAAAGTCTTCTTCTTCTTCATGTACTGGCTTTTATCGGGGAACATTAAATGACCAGCTTAATCGCTTGTCCGTACATTGGGCTTGCCTCACGTTTTTTTCTTTATCAACAGGTGTTAATCATTGTTTTATTCTCGTTCCTGGAAAGAAGGAAGTTGATTAAACACGACTTTTTGGGAGGTCGGCCCGCACCAATCAGGTCAGTTGTAATTGTAAGAAAGTATACCGGATATCCATGTATTTCTTGAAGCCAATATCATAGCAATTAGATAACCCTTTTAACAATTTTGGACGTTTGAGCCTATAAACGTTTAACGTTTAAATGCATTATGTCTAGTATCATTTTGACTTTACACCGGCTTGCATATACTTTAATAAAGATTTTGAGATTTCAGTTCCTTAATAAATGTTTAAATATATCTTTGGTGTGATATAATCAACTGTTAGTGATATGTTAAAACAATTTGCTTTATTCTAATAATTAATATTACTGATTACAAATATGCAAGTTTTGTAGAAAAGCTTACACGGGGATGCCGCTTGTTTTAATCAAATCAAATCCTTTTAAAGGCGCTGTAAGAACTCGAAACATATTTGTTGGCTTTCTTTTTCAAAATTTCGAATTTATGTATGTCACATTGATTACCTTCTAGTCTATATTTGATAAAAATAACAATTTGGTTAAAAGTTACACTGAATTTAACTTTAAAACTATGAACATTAACCAATGTCACTCTAGAGTCAGTTCTAATCTGTGACATTGATTCTCATGTTGATAACATTGCATTATAAAGGTCATGTAGAAATCGAATGAATGAATGAATGAATGAATGAATGAATGAATGAATGAATGAATGAATGAATGAATCAAGGAATGAATCAAGGAATGAATGGTGTTTAACGGCACGTCGACACATAAATAGGTCATATTGTGCGCAAAAACTGATGAAAGATGAAAAAATGAAGTAGTAATTAAAAGTTAAATATATAAAGATAAAACTATTGATCATTTGAAGGTTCTGTTGAAAGGGATATGGAAGCCGCCATTTTGAGAGATATGACATCATAGTTCTAACTGACCATATATGGAATATTTATAAATATGAAATACTAATTTATAGAGGTACAAATGACAGCAACTGCATGAAAAATATGTATTTTTAATGGCAATAATGCTTTATATGACCAGTAAAGGATTTTGCATTAATTTGCAGGGATTTACTTTCTTTTAAATGATATTCATCAATATTCCATAATTATATGGTTATTTGAAACTATGACGTCATAGTTCTCAAAATGGCGGCTAAAATATTCATTTTCGAACAACCTTCAAATAGTCATATCTTTTTTGTTTATCATCCGATTTTGATGAATGTTTCACCTTTCCCCCATTGTTTTTAGAACTCTCAATAACAGAGCTTTGTTGGCTGTGTCGCTACAAGGCAGACGTCTTGACATATGTCACTGTATGATTAATTTAAGAATTGTCCTTGATTACGTTTACCTTACATATGAATTTGAAATCCAGTACAATTGCGTTGAAAGTTTAACCGAAACGTGTAACATATTCGTTCAAGTCCCATCACCGGCTTCACTGAGTGTTGTTGGTGTGTGCCTGGACAAGGCAGGAAAACCCATTCTATACATACACCGGCTACGTCACAACTGACGATAGGCCTCTATACTAAGACGCATTACCGAACAAAATATTGTTTTTGTCTACAAACGCATACGCATAACCGCCAACGGATTACTTTATATTTCAATAAATTGTTTATAAATCATTTTGTAACACATTATTTGTTCGTACAAACACAGGAGTTCATCGTTTAATAAGTGAAACCTTATGTTTTTATTTACCATTATTTTACCGTTTAAACAACGCTTTCTCTTTCATGACTTTTAAAGTACTTTCAATTTCGATTTATAAATAGTCATTATGCTAATTAGTCACGAGCTGCTCACGAGGTAGCGACAAAATATTTAATAAATTACACGGTTTACTTGTGACAGATATTGGTCTAATTATGGATCTGACACGGGTACGTATATAGAAACCTGTCAAACTTAGAAGATAGTGGCCAGTCCTCCCCAAAATATAACTCGCGGTAGATGGTATTATTGTTTACACTGCCATTGATTACCGGCTTGCCTTGCGCAGAATTTCACAGGTCAAGCGCGCAGCGCCACCTGTCGGACACAATGCGGTAAACCTGGCGAACGAATCTATTCGTTAGTAGGACCCTATGTATATTTCCCCTGAATCGGGGGAGGCTTTAAATAACATTTATGTATTCATTAGCCGTTAAACAACATTCAATTATATATTTAACATATTTAAGTACTATCATTTTCTTACATGGCATACCCTCAACAAAGTAACTATAACATTACTATAAACTTAAACTATCTATGTGAACACAACGTTACTAAATGTACATGAATGAATACATTATAAATTGACCTACAGTGAATGACATGTTATTGATTTGTACGTAGCTGCTACTACTACAGTCCCTGTTTACACATAAAATCTGATTGAGCTAATCTTGCATTGTTGAATAATAGTTTTGTATCTCGTTTTGTATCTTGTTACACTATATTTGTTACACCTTATTGGATTACACAAGGTTATGAACAGTGCATATGTATAGTTGATGTTTACATGTATTGGTGGTTATCGACGAAAACGCGAACATTCTGTGGTCGGTCCCGTCCGTCAGTCAGTTACTCTATCAGGCGGTTATGCTCGTAACCTGGTCGTAAAATGGCACTGGAATGAAACTTGACACAATGAAAGGAAGTGTGCACAGCACAAGAACTATAACTCCTCTAGCTTTAGCTTGAGTAAATACAGAATTATCCTCTTCGTATACTTACATGTATATTGATCATGTCGTGTCTGAAATGTAATGTCCATTGCCATTCTTCTTTTAAATTTCATTTTGTAGGTGGCAGCAAGCTATTGCCTATTGGCCTTTTTTTAAAGTATCCCACCAACAACAGTCAAATTTTACCACAATATGTTACACGGTTTCTAAATATATCACTTACACATTTTTGCCCAGGTTTTCCTTGGAAAAAATGATTATTAGATTGGGGTATGCCGTTTGGCGGGCGTGCGGGCGGCGTCAAACCATTAGTTTACTGTAAATAACTTTAGTTGGGAATGAGATATTGGAACGAAACTTGCTGCATCGCTACCTTGTTTGGAAAGAACGTTTGGAATTGCATTTGGGGTCACTGAGTTCAAGGTCAAGGTCACTGTTACTAAAAATAGAAAAACGGTTTCCGCTCAATAACTTAAGTAAGGAATGAGCTATTAAAATGAAACTTGCTGTGTAGGGAGCTTATATCAAAAGGAAATTTGGGGTTAGTGGGGTCACGGTCATTGTTACTAAAAATAGAAAAAAGTTTCCGTTGAATATCTTTAGTTGGGAATGAGATAATAGAACAAAACTTGCTGTGTGGGTACCTTATATGGAAAGGAAGCTTGGGATTCCATTTGGAGTCACTGATGTCAAGGTCACTGTTACTAAAGAAAACCGTTTCTGCTCAATAACTTAAGTAAGGAATGAGATATTAGAATGCAAATTACTGTATATGTAGCTTATACCAAAAGGAAATTTGGGATTGCATTTGGGGTCACTAGGGTCTAGGTCAAGGATATTTTTACTAAAAATAGAAAAAAACACGGTTTCCGCTCAATAACTTAAGTAAGGAATGAGATATTAGAATGATACTTGCTGTGTAGGGCGCTTATAGCAAAAGGAAGTTTGGGATTGCATTTGGGGTCACTGGGGTCATGGTCAATGTCGTTTTTACTAAAATAGAAAAACGGTTTCCGCTCAATAACTTTAGTTGGGAATGAGAGGAACGAAACTTGCTTTTCTTCATTTTTATCTTACCTGTACTGTAATAGTATTTCAAATGGAATACCTGGTTTTCGTGGAATTTCCACGTTTCTTGTTAGAATTCAAACGCTCTAGACACAATAAAAACGGCTTTAACCAGCCAGGCCAAACGCCAAAACTGGAGCGTTAAATTAAGTGTTACCAACTCATAATGCATTTTACGCATACTTAATCAATCACAGTATTTTAAGAACCCGTGAACCTTTACTTTTAATCGTCACATATACATTATTATATGACCTGAAAGGTTTTGTAGTGTAATGTTGCCGTTATTTGGCAAAATCACTAATATCATATATTTACATCGCTATTGCATTCGCTACGATGAATCTTATTTGACACGCTGCATTTTATTTTCCAATGAATTCCATTACCTTCGGAATACCTCATGATATGCCCTTTAACGGTTTTCATTGGATGATGGGCGGAGCTTAACTTAATAGAATATTGCGCATGAGGGGTGTGTCTAGAATGGTGCCGATCGTAACGGTTGTTACATTTTACTCCATAAAAATCCCCGTATATTAAACTATTTTTTCGAAATAAATAGTAAATCTGGCGTATATAGAGAAGAAATCAACGCCATTTTAAAGGTAAATATTTATGTAAATATAAGGAATGAAATGCGCTCTTTTGGTTTTCATTGAGGGTATGAAAAACATTTCGATGGTTTGAAGTACACGTGGAGTCCGAAGACTTCACACACTTTAAACCACCCAAATATTGTTCATACCCCAATGAAAACCAAAAGAGCGCATTTCATTCCTTAAGTAATATAGCTACATCATGTTATTATTGTTGTACATTTTCTCTCTCTGATACGAGTCATACAAGGTATTCACTTCGGGGAGTATCCATTGGTTCTAATGCTCGTCCTGTTTAATGATATTTCTTACATTTAATAAGTAATTATATTGATCAGACTTTGCTTTTTTGTATTTGGGATGGTGATATTGTATATTGCCCAGGCCTTGCTTATTGTATTTGGGATGGTGATATTGTCCAGACTTTTGTTATTTGTATTTGGAATCCTGATTTTGGATATTGCCCATACTTTGGTTATTTCTGTTTGGGATGATATTGGCTATTGGCCAGATGTGGTTATTTGTATTTGAGGTAGTGTTACACACATGTTGTTTGTGTGTTTTATCAGATATACATTCTGTAAGACGTATTTAGGAATAGTCGAAGAAGTCAACATTTTAAACGTCTTTTGGATGCATGCACCTCAACAATCATGGAACACACCTTCATAAGTCAAAAACAAGGTCATGTAACGGACACAGTGATATATCTATTCAATTGTTTTGTTTCTTAACGTTCGTGGTTCGTTGTTTCTTTTTTTCGTGGTTCGTTGTTTTCATTGAGACCAGATGACGAATATTTTACCTTGGGAAAGTGTAACTATTGGGTAACATGGGTATGTAAACGGTTTTGAAAGTCATTTTGAATGTTTCAAAAAAATAACTCTTCCGAAGGCAAGATGCTTTAATAACCATGCAGTTGTTTCCCAGTCTTATCGTTGTTCGATTAATGTTATAATTTTTTTTTTTTCAGACCGTTAAGTTTTTTAGATGAACCCAACAACAGGTGGGGTATTACAGTTGCATTTGGTGCCGTAACAGGCAGTTTTATCCAAGTTACACAGAAAACATTTAGCGCAGAATTCCCTATTTGGGCAAAAAGTAAGTCATTTGTATTTTAGATGTAACATTTCCGTACCAATCACATTTTATATCAAACTGAGGAGTAGGGTATGGGAATTGTAAAGTCCTCACAAACTTACAAACTGTAGCAGAAGACGCTGAAACAAAATTTGGAATTCTAAATAATGTTGAATTTTTGCCTTACAGTGCGTTTCTTTAATGATAAACGGCCGACTGGATGACAGAGCCCAGGAAAACGGCGGACATCTGTACAAATAAGATATTTCCTTCCAGTACTTTTAAAAAAAGAAAGAAGAACAGAAGTGAAATAAAAATTTACAAGAGTAGTATAGAAACGAGGGGTTCTGTGACAGTTTTCTCATCGGGGGTTTCATGCAACGAGTCAGTAAATTTGTCGGCCGGCAAGCCAACCAACAAATTTAAAACTCATTGCAACCCCCTAAAAGAACTCCCCCCACCCCACAGAACCCCTCGTTTCTATACTACTTATAAATAATTGATAATATAATTTGCTACTTTTTAATCAACCCCAAATAAAACAACTGTAGATCAGGTAATCACTATCTTTCAAATCCAACACCGTGGACGCATTCAGACCCAACAGCTAACCACTATTCAAAAAGGTTTTTTAGGAGAGCGCAACTATTTTATTTTTCTACTTTCGGCGAAGTTGTTTCCAAATAATACGACCCAAAACGGCATCAATCCCGGGTCTAGTCTCGGATGTTAAACAAAATCAGAAGGAACAGGACAATCATCCTCGTCATCACTGTACATATCACACTCGATCATGGAATATTATATTTTTCTGCATTTGTGTATTTTACGATTCAAATTAAAAAGCTTTCTTTTGATATGATCATGTTTTTCTAGATACTAATCCATTTCCGATAGTAATCGTTTTCGCTTGATAATTTGACTTTTTCTAGTTTCTAGAAAATAGCACGAATCACATCATATTCTACTTGACCCTGTTTGCATGCCAACAATGCTTTCCTATATTTGCCCTTCAACTCCTCAAGTTTTTCATATATCTCTTCTGCAAATGTTTGTTCCATATATAAAGTAATATATTATATTTTCATATCTTTAACGCACTTTTATGTCTTGAACATCCTTAAACGGTACCCAACTGTAACCCTTCCATTTAATCAATGCTTGTTTCTTTTTATTATCACGTCGTTTTACTTTTTCAATTCTGAATATTTCTTGATCAGCTTTTAACATTTCCAATTCATAGAAGCTTCCATCAATGTTTTGGTTGTTCAAATCTTTTATTTTTTACGTCACGGGAATTGTATATTGAATTTCATCAATAAGAAATATTTCTTCGGTCCAATTTGGAGTATAACCTTTTTCAAACGTTCTTTTATATTTGCTATTTCTAACCTTGTCTCCTATTTTGAACTTTGGCAAAGCTTTATTAATTTTTAACTTTCCATACAAGTTGAAATACACTATTACTTTATTTTTCTCATCACTGGCCTCAATCGGTGTCATTTTAATACTCCGATGTTTTGTATTATTGTATTTATCAACCCTCGCCTGTAACACGTCTAAATATGTATTCCTATATATTGTTTTTTATCACTAGGGATAGTTACCATTCCATTTCCGAATTGTTTGCCGATTCCAGTACTCGCCAGGCCACTCAGTGCTCCTGTTGCTAGTGGTGCTAATACTTTCGGAGCGAGTCTAGCAACTGTCGGTAATATTGTTTTAGTCAACAAACCGGCTAATGCTCCCAAAAAGCCTCCATTTTTGGACTGAGATTTCATTTGCGATTTTGATACATTCACATCCAATCCATGTCTGCTGGATTTAGCTTTGTTAATATTGTTAATCTGAGTAGTCGTCAACAACAAAGGAAAATCCCCAGTTAGTTGATTATTCTTTAGCCTGAGCGTTAATTCACGTTTGTTTTCATATGCTTTTGCTAAACTCCTCTTTTGCCCCTCTGTCAAATCTATCGAATACTTTACGTAAGTCATATATACTATAAGTTAGATTAAACTTTCACCAATTCATTTCTGGTGGCATCAATAACAACACTTTCCTTGTATAAGACTAAAGCATAAACTTTATATCTGGCGGTAGGAACGTTGTTTAGTTTATATCTCAAAGTTATTTTGGATCAACACTGACTTCATTACCTGTGTAACTTTAACCGAAATATATCATTCCAAAGAGATTTTTAAAATTACTCACTTTGAGGAAAGTTCCAGTGTTTTTATCATTTTGTTTGTAAGAATAATTAATAACGTCTCTAAATAGTCTTATGATATTAGCATAACTATTCAGTTTCTGGGTAATAAACTCCTTTTCCTACTTCCAATCTAGCTGATTGTAAAATGAGCTTTAACGTATCCAAAAGATGAGGATTTTGTGTTTGAAAAGAACTCTTGTCTGACCTTTGCAGATAAACAAAAGCATGGTTTGGACTTTTGACTCCAGCCGTTATTCTAAATACAGATTCTGTTAGTCGAATACTTCCGCTTTCTTGTATCATTTCACGAAGGTAAGTCCATCTTGTTGTTGTCATGTGATTTGTCATTATATAACTTAAACCATCTGAGTTAAATATCATTCTAGGTATCAAACAAAACTAATTTATTAATAACTACTCGACCATCATCACCACTTCATTTGAAAATTGACACATTATTATCTGCCAGTTGCAAGTTAATTTGAATCTGACTAGGAGGCAGCATGTTTGTTTCCAAAATGATATATAGGGTCCTATAGAAACTACTGCGTCCGAACGCAATGACATCGTAGGTCCGCACTGTACTGCAAACAAGGACTAGAAACTACAATAAAAGGGACAAAAAACAACAGAAAGGGTGGTGAAGACAGGGTTACCGACTTCGAACGGTCAGTAGGCAATAAGGCCTACTGGTAAGCTTGAATCGATTTTATATGCGCACAATCCTCGCTATTATCCTGTCTTCAGCGCCCAAATAGACAAGACAGTGTAAACAAAACTACATCCCATCAAAAGGAATTCTCTAACAATAAAGTCCACATCCAGAGAAACTAAGTAAAGATACACATACAAAATAATAAACATCTCAGGATGTATCCAGAATCGTACTGAACAACCATAGTAGTTGCAGCTAAAGAGAAAACCAATCTAGCAGGGTGGCCACAGACTCTGGAAAACAGGGAAAACAGGGAAAACAGGGAAAAGGGTGAAAAAAAATTCCCTGCAGGGAAAAATCAGGGAATTTGAAAATTTGCAAAAAATCAGGGAATTATCAGGGAATTTTATAAAGATTGGAGAGAACAAATCTTGGCTACTGGTAGCTTCTCTTCCTGACTTTATTAAAAAGCTGTATTTCTTCAAACTGTTAGCAATATATAAATACAGCTATGAGAGAAGCAAGGGGAGTTAAAACATGGTTACAAGTATTTTGCTGAATTTCTTGACCTAGCTGTGAACACTGTTGATGCACAATGGCCTTGGTGCCAATTTTTTAATTGTTAAACCATGGTTGCCATGGTGTAACCATTGTCAGCTGTGGTCAGTTTTCGCCTTCTGCTGTACATGTTGCTTTTGCTTTATAATCTTCCATCTATGCATATGACTATTAGCTTAATGTTTTTGTAACTGCTTCATGTATCGGGTATGTTAGTGCTGTAATTAGGCATTCTCTTGCATGTAAAGATGTCTGCTAGCAAAGGCTAGAAAGTGTTTCAGTCTTCTTTTCACATTTCTTACTTGCTTTATTTTAATAAGAGACTTGTAACATTACCTTCAAAGTAAAACTCTTGTTAAGTTGAATGATGACCTGTGTAGGCAGTTGAACATATTTGAACTTGTGCAGAAATTTTGAAAGATTAGAGTACAGCAAATGTTTGCTTGTTTAGATGTGACAGTATTTTTTTAGCTTTAATGCTAAATACATATTTCTATTCTATATCAATTATCAGTCTGTGAGTTATTGTCCTGAATAGTAAATCTTCCAGTTAATAATGCTTAAAGGATGGCATATCCTAGCTGTCATTCCCTGGTTCACTTCATCCCAGTCGCTGTGCAAGATTAAGCATTTTCATTTGCCTATACAATGCTTCTGGTACTTTTGTAAATGTGACAAATAACAATAATGTATTTTTTTTATCTAAGACCTGTAAAACTCCAAAGATATGAGTAAAGAATGTGTTTGGCTTAATGGTGGTGAAGGTATGGCTATAAGGGGAGGTTGGAGGCCATACTTATACAGCTGTATTTGAGCTATATACTCCGTGAAAATACAGGGAAAATCACCTTTCAGTCAGGGAAAAATCAGGGAATTATCAGGGAATTTCATTTTTGGATTTCTGTGGCCACCCTGTAGACTAGGGTACGACCAGAAAACCCGAGGGACGAAAGCTCAAACACCCACCTCCATTAGTTGGGGTTTCAGTAGGTACAATCATAGAGTCCCAAGAGGAAGTCCAGTCATCGCACAAGTGAAAAGTGAAGCGTAATGACTGACTGTAGAGGGGTCAATCACTAAACATGCAGTGCGCTGTAAAACCAAAGGGTTATATCCTTTCAGACGAACTTCCTGATTAAATTTGCAAAGCGGTCAAGAAACCCGCCAGACTCCTTTAACTTACGAAGTTTACAGACCACATCGTCATAAAATGAGGGTTGTGATATGCCTAGTCGCAGAAGTGTTTTAAGGTTGGTGTTGTACTTTTCCAGCAGGCCCTCGTTGCGGCGGTAGAATTTAGAGAAGGATCTACGTAGTTTGTGATAACGAAAACCCTGCTGAAGAAGTTTACTTGTAATAACTTGATTTCGATCATTGAAGTCTATAACATCATTACACCTTCAAAGAAGGAATATTTGTTTAATGGAATTATAGAGTCAACCTTTTGATTAGTTATGATTAAAGCATGACGAGTAGTAAATCCTAGGTTATAACCAGCTTGATCATCTCGAGATTCTGCATCAGTCGTATTATCTAAATAAAAGTATTCGTTTGTTCCGGTTGTCTTCACATAATCGTCAGAAATTTCAAGCAAGCTTTTGACATTAACAAATCTGTGAAGATTATTTCCATCGTCAACTATTTTTCCATTTTGCTTTACTTTCATTTGATCAATCAGCGAAGCTGCATCGTTAATTAAAGCAATTCTGTCAGTGTCTGCGAAAGCGGCTCCATCAGCAAGTTTTTTTACTTGAAAACCGATTTCAAAATATGCATTATACCAATCAAAGTAAGAACTTCTATCATTTAACGTAAACTGATAACCACTTTTCATTTGCCTGGTAGCATTTGCTGGTTGTGTTATAGGAGTATCTAACTGAATAGGTACATGTTCATATCTAGTATTATATTTATCACTTCGAAACATCTATGTATACTAGTAATTAGATTAAATTCATCGTTTAATTCTTGCATGAATTCATCTTCCAGATAGTAATCTGTTAATTTTTGCATTTACATCTTCTTCAATTATATTATCAGCTACAACTTTAGCAACGTCTTTTGTGGCAGATTTTGTAAGTTTTTTTAAAATTATCTCACCTTTTGGTTTATTTATCAGCAGCCATTTTCCCTAGTTCAGCTCCAAGTTTTTTAGAACCGCTTTCTATGATTTGTTTACCAGCAGTTTCTAATGCATTCTTGCCTGTTGTTTTTACAGACTCACAAAATATATTTGATCCAACTTTTGAAAAAATGTCAAATATACCAGCTCCAGTTAATCTGTCAACTTCAGTATTAGTACTAGTATCATAAACATTTTTTAATCGCGTCATATAACATATGTTAGATAAAACATAAGTTACTCAACTAGTATTACATTAATTTTTTTAAAACAAATCGAAATGATGTGTGGACTCCATTAAGATTAATGATTTTACCGGAGAAATCGGTTATGTAAATATTAATACTGTTAATGATCGTTTTGTTTACTTCGCAGAACCCGACTCTTATCGGTTCATCTTTGAAAGTATATGACCTCGTAAGGTCGGCTGTACTTATTTCATAAATAACATCCCCATATGATTCGTCAACAATATAATTACTTATCAAATCACAGTGAATATATAAAGTGTCGCTAGAATTTGTTATGTTTGGTACTACTGTCCCAAATTTAGTTTCTCCAATAACTGCATCTTTGCCAAACCCAATCAAGGTGTGAAAATTTGATTCTCTTAAATCAAGTATACAATTATTATGAATGGCAACTAAACATTTGAAACTTGATAAATCAAATTCAATTCTTTTTGGGACATTAGAGTCATCAGCTAAATCACCGTTAACAGCCAATGTTTCTTTTATATAATTATCGATATCAGCATAACTGTAATTTCCATTTGTAAAAATAGTACTCTTCCAATCTGTTCCATTGTGATACCTTATCACTTTGTTATTCAAATCCTCGCTAATATTATACCATGAGTAAGTCATATAATTAATCTTATCGAGTCCAATACTGTTTGTTCTTGTCTAATATCAATGGTCAGTCAATTACTCGGAGTATTTGAGCTATTAATTATTGAAGCATTTTCTGATGATAATACAATTTTTGGTTCCATATAATATAAGTAGACAAAATTAATTACCTATGTAAACATTTTAAAACTAGATTTTTCAAAATTAAAAACTTGGGTAGTGCCAATTCGTATGTTTAATCCTATATAAATTATGTTGCTTTTTGTGAGATCTAATTCAAATATTTCTTTCAATATTCCTTTGTTATTTTCTATTGTTGGATATAAGAACTTCTCCTGGCCGCTAACAGCACCCAAATAAAAATTGTCTGCGTTTCCCCCTGTGTAAGAAAAGTCTATTTCAAATTTATAGCGCCCGGATTTTCTAATGGTTAACCTCCCAGTAGTACGAAAAGTAAAATATGGATCAGTGCCTATAAATGGATTTGTTACAAAAGTAAACGGTTCAAGAAAGAGCTGATGGATGGTTCTTTGAAGTGGTTTTCGTGTCGGGTATGACGCATAACCAACATCATCTTTCATGATGCCTATTTCATCTATTGTTGCTTCAAACAATAGAATCCAGCTTGCATTGTCCACATTTACTTCCAACTTATCAATTATACCAAGAAGTGCTGTGTGCCGACTATCAGACTTTTGATTAAACTGTTTCAATAAAGCTATTTCATTATCAAAAGCTTTGCTTCTTTCATCCTGGGCAGCTCTCATTTGTCTCGAAACATCAGCAATAGCAGTTAAGAAATACTGATAAAGGTGATCCTTTGAGAGCAACAAACACAATTAAGAGAATAAAGCAGCAGACTCGGTTTTATTGAGTCTGTTCATGACCATTTTATTCAAACCAGTCTCCAGCGACTTACCATCAACCATTTTCTTTTTGATGTCTTCAAACTCTTTGTTGATATTGCCAACGTTAGTGTTTATGTGTTCATTTGATGTTTTAATTTGAGTTATTTCAGTAGTAAAAGCATTTCTCATTTGTGTTGTAGCATCAGCAATAGCGGCTTCAAGTTCATTGTTATCAACCATTTGTTTATTGATTTCTTTAATTCGCTCATTAATACTGTCAACACCAACTTGTATTTTTTCACCAAACTTTTTATAGAGCTCGCTATCATCTTCCAATCCATCTTCTTTCTTTTCTAACTCTTTCAAAGTATCACCCAGAAGTTTTATTTCATCTTTCAAACCATTTTGAATTTCAATCATTTTCTCACGGTTTGTCTGTAATTGCTTTTGTATCAGACTTATTTTGTCACCAACACCTGTTGTCAAATTTTTCATCATGTCTGGAATTTTATCAATACTATAATCACGTATGATCTTTGCTACTCTTCTTATAGTAATTGCTTTGTTGCTACATCATCTGCTTTTTCTGGATTACCAACTTGATAATTCTATTTTTATTCATGTCAAAATCACTTCTCAGAATATTTTCCTGGTTCTTACCCTTGTAAAGATAATTAACCAGATGTTTCTATTTTACAAACTCAGACAGTACAATACCAAAATTTGTAATATTAACACCGCCTGAGCTAGTTTCCTCGCTTCCAAGACCATTAGAAAGTCCCATTAATATGATTAGATTAAATTTCACCAGTGAAGTTTCTTTTGACCAACTTCCTAGGGCGATCAAGGTACATAAAATCGTACTGTTTGTCAGTTACTTTTCTGTACTGCCCTTTGCTAACATCTTGTTCGTTGGAAAGCATACCCAGCTCACGATTAACAGGAGTCGCGAAGAAAATGTAATGAGAACAGTGCAACCGAATATCAGGGAGTTTTGTAGTAGGATTGTGACAAGTAAATCACGCAACAATTCTTATGCCTGCCTTGGATGAAATAATTGACAATATCATTTTGATTACGCTCGCAAACATAATCATCGAAAATAGCTATCTTTTGAGTATCAGAATCCAAATCACTCACATGGATAACTTGATCATTCGAACACTCCAGTATGTCTTCGACTGGGATTATTTTTTTCTATCTTTTCAAGTTTTTGCGACAAGACCTTGTACTTTGACCAAGTTTTTAGCAAACAAATAAATCTTGTCATAGTAAACTAAAGGTTTTAACAACATGTGAACTAATGTATTTGTCTTGCCAGATCCTGAATTACCACATATAAGCATTCTAAAACTACAGTCCGGCATGAAGTTCCATATCTGTTTGAAATTACCGTTGTCTGTCTTCATGTCATAGTTTGGAATTTCCATTATAGTAATACTTGGATAATACTTAACTAATCTTAACTCATGTTATTTTATCGAACCATATAGTATACATGTCTTTGTTAAAGTGGGGAGAATTAGCAAATAAAATGAAAATATCCAATAATCTTGTCAAAGAATATGAAAATATGAAAATATGAAGTTATTATAAAAAGACTAGAAAGAGGAGCTAGCAAGGATTTATACCAAAAAATGCTCGAGCCAGAAACTAGTAGAATAACAGAGCAAACAAAACAGCTAGCTGAACATTTGGTTACCCTTCCAGAAATACGCCAACAGTTGGCTATACTCCCGGAGGCACTACGCCCGCAATTAGCTGCCCCGCCTGAGCGTGGAGCCATAGCACCGCCACCGCCACCGCCACCACCACCACCACCATCACCACTCGTTTCTAGCGAAAAAAACCCGGCTATCATGCAACCGTAGATCCTAAAGACCGGGCAATGCCAACTGATTACAGAGCGGAAATGGAGCGGGTAATAAAGTCTGAACCAAAATTAAGAAAAGCTTCGGATAGAGTGCTTGAGCCAAAACCCGCCAATCCCATGGAAACATTATTTGAAAAAAATCAAAGAAATACGTACTTCAATCGAGCCTGAGGAAAAAGAAGAGGAAAAGAAAAAAGAAGAATCGGAAGAAGAACCTGCTGTGAGGCCTAAAAACCCAAACCACTGTATGATATTGACTTGGATGCCGGCATGGATAAAGAAGTACTTGATGAGTATGGTTTGCTAGTCCCATCTAAAATACCAGGTATTATGGATCGAAGTGCTGATTATAACAAACATATTAAAAAGGCTGGGGATATACAAGATCAGCTGACTCGTGATTCAGCAGGTCCGATGAGAAAAAAATACGTGGCCTCGATCCAGAAAAACTTGAAGAAAGTCTAAAAAAAGGCGATAGATCCAAGAACTATAAAAAATACTTAAAGAAACGATTGGAAACCCCGAGACTGCTAGTGATAATCGAGATCAATATATATGGGAACATACTAAGCTGGCTAATGATATAAAAGCTATAGAATTTTACAAAGAGAGGTTACCAGAACAAGTTCGGACAGCCAAAGAGACTACAAAAAAGACTTCCGGTGAAGGTATGCAGCAGAAAAGAAATTCATACAATAAGCAAAGATGGTCACTACGTTATGCTTCAAATTGATATACCTAATCTTGTTGGTCATCACAAACTAATTGCTAGACAAGGAGGGTCAGTTGTGCTAGATTTGAAAGTAGATGGTGATTGTATAGACTTGGTGACAAAGCGTTACAACAATGGAAAAGCATACTCGAAGCTATCTCAAAATGCATTCAAGAAACTGACAGAATTATCTGATTTACCAATTCATAAAAGTTCTTCAAAGTACAAGACGATTTTAGGAGGTTGTGCAGAATATTACTATAGTCCTGATGATATGGTTAATGATCTGGAGTTAGTATGTGGAAGTATCAAATCGGGAAATAATAGTCCACAGTTGATAAATAAAGATATTGGTATAATCGACGAGTTATTAAAAAATGGTGAAATATCATCTGGAGAACATTGTTTTCTAAATATTTCAATTAATCTAATTATTATTATAATGAGAGAAATAGAAAGCAAGGAAGAATTATTTAGTTACTTGACTCGACAAGCGGCAGCATATAGACGTAATTATAAATTATGCGGTAGAATTAACATCGGGTTACAAATCACAAGCGGGATAATTGGTTGCACTGCTGCATTGGCATTGGTTCTAGCAATTTCTGTTTTCATAGCTATTGTTAGAGCAATTCCCCCAATAATTGCGGTTTTGATGAACAAAACTAAAATAGCAGAGACAACAGTTTTATTAAAATCATATCATAGGAGTTTTAAACAACTTCTTTCATATGTGCAAACATCTAATATGTCAGATGGGGAGATAATCTCATTATGTTTTTCTAAAATACTCCATCTGCAGCAAAATGATAGTTTTACTGAACCTCTTGAAAGATATATTGAGATGTATAAATTGAATGCTTACTAAACCAGTTCGTTTTTAACTTGTTTCCATATAGTATTGTACTTGTCTCTAGTGGTTTTTGTCTTAATTGGCTTTGTTTCTTTTTTTTATTTCTAATAGCTTGAATATCTTCTGGAAAATGTAATTAAATTTAATTACTCTTTTCCGGCCTCCTATCTTATCTAAAATTGTTACAGTCTTGTAAAACAAATCCTCACATCTCTGCTTATCTATTGGAGATAAATTATACTTTTCTAAAAGTTTTTCTAAATGATATCTTCTGTGATAAAGAATCTTCTTGCAAACTCCCCGATACTCCGCAACAAGATCATATCCATTGTGAGTCCCACATTCGAAACAAATACGTTCTCCGTTAAAAACTCTGCATGTGCTATTACAATTTGCACATGCATACGTGTAATTATAGCAAAGTTTGTACCCAACACAATCCTTACAATGTGTCTTTTTGTCGACTATGTAAAACAAAAAGCAATCCATGCAATATTCAGAAGAATCAAAAACACCCTATAATCTCTTACAATATATACAGTTCATCATATAATATATTATTTATTTAATTAGGGCTTAAAAGAATAAGAATAGCATTATATTATATGGTATACACAGATGTTATTGTATACTTTCATATTGTCCCGTTTAGATTGCTTTGAGCTAAGCGTGCAATATTCTACGATATTGCACGCATTGATATTGCACGGGAACTTTTGCTCGTGCTTGCTAAGATCCGCGAAATAGAAATAAGGAACTACTTTCAAATAAAAATAACAATCCTTCCTATAGTGTCAACAAAAAAATACGTGTTTTTTTTCAACATTTTATGGCAAAAATTGATAAAATAACTGAAATGGTCACTCACCCACTGTTTTTAACGTTATCGAATTGTAAACAAACTTTAGAAAATGGCTTGTTGTTTTTATTGACGTCATCCGACGTCGACGTCGTTTTCGCGCAAAACAATCATCCACACAAAATGAAACTGAATGACAAGATGAGAATTCCATCAAAAGCTATAAAAATAACACAAATACAATGAAAAGTAATAGTCATACAATTAACATTGATCGAAAACAATATGAAAGTATACAATAAAAAGGTTATTGAATTTGTATGGCTAAATATTACTTGGAACTCATTGTATTGGCGCAGGACGACTCGCAAGCTCGTCGTCCTTTGCCAAAACAACTCGTTCCAAGTAATATTTAGCCATACAAATTCAATAACCTATAATATAGAAAGTTTCAGGAAAGATTGCGAGAAGCAGGCTTTGTTAGTTGATTTTGAGGGTATTCAAAAAATGGGTAGGGAACTATTATTTTTTTATAAACTTCAAGGATTTAACTGAAAAGATTATAACCGAAGCCCAAAAGATGAAACTGCCATGGAAAATAAGAAAATATGATGTAAAAAGATTAAACAGATTGCGCGATAAAATGATCACACGAGCGACTAACGGTCCCATTTTTCATTTATTACTATGGTAAGTTATTGAAAGAGGGAATTGATATTATTTTTTATGCTGGTTGAATTAATTTATTAATTAATTAATTATGGCTTAAAAATTTCTGTATTATATATATTATATAATGAGTGTAAAAGAAATCGAAAAATCTCCAAAACAATATAGTAAGGTTTTCTCTGTAGATATTTTGGATAGATTAAGTCCACTCACTCAGCTACGCCTGACGCGACAAACAGTCGCAACATTTCTCAAAGCAGAATTACAAAGAACTAAAGGATTTAAATTATGTGTTACTTTAAAAATGACTTTCCCTAAGACAGTTAAAATCAATGATGCAGAGTCCACAACTACATATAAAACAGCTTACTTCGCGTCCCGGGCAACAATAATCTTAAATGAAAACGATATCAAGTATGCTTTAAATACAGCAACGAATGAAATGATTGACAGAATTGGAAACTGGCTCTGGCAGGAAAGTGGAAGGGTAATTGAATCAGTAGATATGCATTATATAAACAGGGTGAAGTATAAACGTTTGAGAGGCAGCTCTTTTTTAAAGTTGCCAAAAGAACTTTCTTATCCTAAAAAAGGTTTAATAAATATTATAAATAAAAAAGATGACGAGTTCTTCAGATGGTGCCATTTGGCATATAAATTTCCAGCAACAGTACATTTAGAAAGAATAATAAATTACAAAAAAACATATTGGTGATCTTAATTACAGCGGAATTACATTTCCTGTAACATTAATCAAATTCCTAAAATAGAAAAACAAAACAAAATATTTGATTTAATATATTTGGATATGAGAAAAACGGGGTGTATCCTCTATACATATAAAAAAAACAGAGCTGAAGAAGAATGCGATATGCTTTTGATTGTTGAAGAAGAAAAAACCCATTATGTGTGGATAAAAGATTTTAACCGGTTGATGTATAATCAGACATCACGCAAAGGACAAAAAGTTTTTTACAAAACATGCTGGCAGTGCTTTACATTAGAAAAAGTCTTGGACAAGCATAAACCCGATTGTCTTTCTCTGAATGGCAAGTAATCAATAAAAATGCCATTTGCGAGCGAAAAGGTTTTCTTTAAAAACTATGATAGGCAATTAATGGTTCCATTTGTTATATATGCTGACTTTGAAGCAATAACGGAAAAAATCTCTTCAGCTACAAATAATCCAAAAAACTCGTATACAAATGCATATCAACAACATACTGATTGTAGTTATGGATACAAGGTTGTCTGCTGCTATGATGACAAATATTCCAAACCGGTTGTAACATACAGTGGACCAAATGCTGTTTATAAGTTTTTAAAACAAATGATAGAGGAAGAAAAATATTGTAAAAAAAATGCAAATGTATGTTTTAAGAAAGATTTGACAATGACAGCAGCAGAAGCAAAAGAATTTAGGGCGGCTGAGAACTGTCATATTTGCGATGAACGATATATGACGTGTGATAGAGCAGTTAGAGATAATTGTCATATAACTGGAAAGTTTAGAGGAAGTGCTCATGATGCATGCAATCGCAGTTTCAGACTAACTAAAAAGATACCTGTTGTGTTTCTTAACTTGAGAGGCTATGACGCTCACTTTATAATGCAGCACATCGGAAAGTTTAAATAAAAGCGATAAATATTATACCAAATAACATGGAAAGGTAAATGGCTTTCATGTTGGGATCAAATTTGTTGTTTATAGATAGTTTCCAGTTTATGTCTCAGTCACTCGATAACTTGGTGAAAAACATTTCGTTGTTTAGATATATCTCTCAAGAATACTCTGATGAAAAGTTAGAACTGTTGAAGAGAAAAGGAGTTTACCCGTATGCTTATATGGATAGCTTTGAATGCTTCAAGGAAAAACAATTGCCCGATAAGAAAAGCTTCTACTCTCAGTTAAATGATGCAAATATCTCAGATGAAGATTATGAGCATGCTAAAGAAATATGGAAGACATTCAAGATCAAAATCATGGGGGAATATCATGATTTGTATTTGAAAAGTAATGTTTTGTTATTGGCTGATGTTTTTGAGAGCTTCAGAAAAATGTGCTTTGAGTATTACAAATTAGATCCTTGTCATTACTTCAGTAGTCCTGGTTTAGCTTGGGATGCCTGTTTCAAAATGACTGGGATTAAACTTGACTTAATTACTGATATTGATCAATATCTGTTTGGAGAAAGGGATGAGAGGTGGTGTGAGTTATATTGCGATTAGATATTCGAAAGCTAATAATAAGTATATGGAAAAATATGATAGTAGTAAACGGAGCAAGTATATAATGGATCTTGATGCTAACAACTTGTACGGGTGGGCGATGCGTCAGCCTTTACCAACTGGTAATTTTAAATGGGTTGATAAATTTGAAGAAGGAAAATCAAACTATATTGTTGAGTGTGATCTTGAATATCCAGAAGAGTTACATGACTTGCATAATGATTATCCTCTCGCTCCGGAAAGTCTAAATATAAAAGATGAGTGGTTGTCGGACTACTGCAAGAACTTGAAGAGTAAGTTTGATTTGGGAACAAGTAAAATAAGGAAACTTGTTACTACATTGAAAGATAAGGAAAAAGATGTTACACATTATAGAAATTTAAGTTTGGGGTTGAAAGTGAAAAAGATACACAGGATACTCCAGTTTGATGAGTCTCAATGGTTGAAAGTGTATATCGACTTTAATACTACAAAAAGAAAAGCTGGTAAAAATGCTTTTGAAAAAGATTTCTTCAAGCTTATGAATAATTCGTTTTTGGTAAAACAATGGAAAACTTGAGAAAGAGAGTTAATGTTAAGTTGACGCATGACTAGGAAGTCCTTTTGAAATATGCGGCAAGACCATCGTTTATTTCTTGTAAGATGTTTAGTGAAAACTTGTTTGCAATCAATAGGGTAAAAGAAAGACTTGTCTTAAATCGCCCTTGTTATGTTGGTATGTGTATTTTGGACTTTTCAAAATACTTGATGTATGATTTCCACTACAATTATGCTAAAACAAATACAATGAAAAAGTTAAGTTGTTGTTTACTGACACTGATTCTCTGTGTTATGAAATTAGAACAAAAGATGTGTATGCTGATTTTTATAAAGACAGGGGACTTTTTAATAACAGTGATTATGATCCGAAAAGCGAGTTTTACTTTAATGATAACAAAAATGTTATTGGTAAGATGAAAGACGAAGCCAGTGGTGCGGCGATCGTAGAGTTTGTTGGATTGAGGAGTAAGTCATACTCCTACATTTTGGCTGATAATACTGGGACAAAGAAATGCAAAGGTGTTAAAAATGTGTTGTCAAAAAACAAATAACACATGACAATTACAACAATATTTTATTCACAGCAACAGAAGCTCATCATAAAATGAAAGTTATCAGATCTAACAAGCACAAGCTAAGCAGCTATGAAATTAATAAAAACAACTTGTCCGCATATGATGACAAAAGGTACATATTAGACAATGGTCGGGATACGCTAGCAAATAAATACTAATTAAAATCAAACGTAACATATTACTGTATATATGGAACAAACATTTGCAGAAGAGATATATGAAAAACTTGAGGAGTTGAAAGGCAAATATAAGAAAGCATTGTTGGCATGCAAACAGGGTCAAGTAGAATGTTATGTGATTCGTGCTGATTTTCTAGTTACTAGAAAAAGTCAAATTATCAAGCGAAAACGATTACTATCGGAAATGGATTATTATCTAAAGAAAACTTGATCATATCAAAAGAAAGCTTTTTAATTTGAAACGCAAAATTCGCAAATGTAGAAAAATAAAATATTCCATGATCGCGTGTGATATGTATAGTGATGACGAGGATGATTGTCCTGTTCCTTCTGATTTTGTTTAACAGCCGAGACTAGACCCGGGGTTGATGCCGTTTTGGGTCGTATGATTTGTAAACTTCGCCGAAAGTAGAAAAATAAAATAGTTGTGCTCTCCTAAAAAACTTTTTTGAATAATGATTAGCTGTTGGGTCTGAATGCGTCCACGGTGTTGGATTTGAAAGCATATTGCCTGATCTACAGTTGTTTTATTTGGGGTTGATTAAAAAAGTAGCAAGTTATATTATCAATTATTTATAGGTAGTATAGAAACGAGGGGTTCTGTGGGGGGTGGGGGGGGGGGGGTTGCAATGAGTTTTAATTTGTTGGTTGGCAAATTTACTGACTCGTTGCATGAAACCCCCGATGAGAAAAAACTGTCCCAGAACCCCTCGTTTCTATACTACTTACAAGTTTTACGCGATGTATGCATGTTTAAACATTCTACAGTGATTATCCCGACCAATTTGGTAGACCTAAACGGGAGATAATGCAAACTTAACTTAAATGTTTTAAGAAAATAACGCACAATGTTTTCATTTGATTCCAAATTACAATTAATTAGTATTTAACTCAGACACTTTAGCGCTATTTTGTGAACCGACAATCTTTAAGCGACATGTAGGTGCCATCAAGGACTGTAGATAGATGCATACTAATAAAATACTGGTGCCATTTAGGATGAGTAGGTTTACCAGAACGTATTACATGTAAACCTCCGAGGTGACATGTAAACCTCCGAGGTGTAGTCGAATGTGGCTCCTATAATAAAAAGTAATCCCTCTTTTTTGATGGAAATGAACATTATAAGTAGGGGAAAACTGCCCTTTTCTGTTCGATTTTGTGGTTGTATGTATAAGAAGCGTATTAATAGGTTTTACTGGATAACTCATGAACATTTTCGAAATTTCGACTCTATGCTTACATTTTGTGAGCAACCATCACTGAAGTACCTTTGACCTGTTTAGGAAGCAAACAAGAACTTTCTTACATGCCTTGTGACCCCACCTTTTCTGATGTTTTTTCAAGTGGAAAATTAGTTTTCTATATGAAAATTACACTGCTGCATTATCCATAATTGAGTTGAAGTTGCAGTATAACATTAATATGTGACACTTTAACATTAGTGTCTATGGGGAAATAATTAGTGGTTTCATACCTGTAACTGCACTTTAGGACAAGTTATCATCAGTTATCCGCTGCGGAAGAGAAAACACGTTGCCTTAGTAAACAGATAAAAACACACATATGACAGAAAAGAAAGTTCGTGTTGCCCAAGTTGACAGAGATTCTTCTTTGCATAATATATCTATATTTGATTTTAACGAATTTCGAATATCTGCCTTAATGGTCGACGGAATTGTTCGGGATACTCACTGTACACTGATTAAACTTGCATACACAGTTACACCTTGTTTTTTGTTTTTTTACTTCCCTGGGCTCTGTCAAACAGTAATAGAACAACGAATAGATTCATATGGTTCTTAAACGTGCTTGGAGGATAGACCCCGATACACAGGACCGATTTACTTCCATATCGACCAGCGAGTCTTAAGGGAAAGTGTCGTCCGCGCATGAACTCAATGGCGCCGATTAGGCTTACACCCGTGTCCTCCGTTTTCTAGTCAACCACGCCAGCCACATTACTATGTACATGTTTGTCTTCAGTTTTCCTGGTATATGTGCTATGCCTAGAGACGAGTGTCATTTGTTTCCCGATATTTGCCTGCATGACCAGTCGACACAAGCTGGTTGGTGCCATTACTGGACTTGTCTACTCTGCTGGCTGGTAGGTTTTCAAATCAATCAACCATATATTAGTAGAATACATATATTAAACTGGCAATTATATACATGTCTATATCTGTTTTTCTTTAAGCCACTATCTGATTATTTCAAAATTGTAGTGTAAAATAGAAGAAACCACTTATTTAACATACATTAATATACAAATTAAATATTATTATATTACATACTGACAGCTAAAAGTAAACGCACCGCCATATTGAACGAACCAAATGTACGCATAGTGTTTTCATATAACCTAATACATATATATTTGGATGTTCAAAGCTGTATCCTTTAAACATACCCAACCGAGAAGAAAACACTCATTACTAATGTTTGAAATGTGAAAAAAAAACACACGTCGATAATAAAACATAAACAAATAACTATTAACATTATAAAAGTGATGCCCCGTCAAGAAAAGACTAAGTGCTGCTCCTAAGTAACGGCCTTTTTTTAAGTACAAAGGATGTGTTTCTTTTGGCGTTCAGTATATTACAAATAAGTGTGATGTCAGTGCTTGCAGTTACAGTGGGTACGAACTCAGTCAATACAGAGAACGCGTCTCTACGAAAACCGACTATATAACTCTATAGTATCGTGAAGACACTGTGACATCGATAATCTGTCACAGTGTCCCAACGATGCTAT
Source organism: Cyrtodaria siliqua (assembly GCA_037043455.1). Classification (NCBI taxonomy): domain Eukaryota; kingdom Metazoa; phylum Mollusca; class Bivalvia; order Adapedonta; family Hiatellidae; genus Cyrtodaria; species Cyrtodaria siliqua. Next base: position 48,066 of record JAWPHD010007798.1, read on the forward strand.
AGAGTTATATAGTCGGTTTTCGTAGAGAAACGTTTTCTGTATTGACTGAGTTTCCCAAAATTAAAAGTAACGAAACACACACAAAAATCGTCTAATCAGTTAGGAAAGCACGTTTGTTTCACTAATGATGAAGAACATGTTTGTTTTTTCTTTTAAATGCTTTCGGCTGTTAGTTTCTACAGTCGTTTTCTAAAAATACTCTCTTTTTTTGTCGTCATGTTTAAAAACGGCACCAACTCGCACAGATTGCACGAGAAAAAAGTGCGCTGGCGCAAACATACCTCATTCTGTGATTTTTTAGCTCTACTGGCCAAAGGCCAGCAGAGCTTATGGGATGACGAGTTGTCCGTCGTCCGTCCGTTAACTTTTGCCTTGTGAACACTCTAGGGCATTCATTATTATTTGGATCTTTACGAAACTTTGCCAGTGTCTTTATATCAATGAAAGCTCGGACAAGTTTGAAAACCAGCCAGATCGGATACGTTTCGCCGGAATTATGGCCTTTGTTTTGCTTTTATTATTAAGCCTTGTGAACACTCTAGCACCTTCATTTATTATTTGATCTTTACCAAACTTGTACATATTGTTGATATCAATAAAAGCTCGGAAAAGTCCGAAAACCAGCCAAATCGGATCGGTAACACCGGAATTATGGCCCTTGTTTGTTCTGAAAAATGCTATTTTCTGCCTTGTGAACACTCTAGCACCTTCATTTATTATTTGATATTTACCAAACTTGCAAAGGTTGTTAATACTGATGAAAGCTTTGACAAGTTTAAAAACCAGCTATATTGGATTAGTAATACCAGAGTTATGGCCCTTGATTTTTCTGAAATATGCCATTTTCTGACTTTTGAACACACTAGCACCTTCATTTATTATTTGATCTTAACCAAACTGGCATAGATTATTAATATCAATGAACGCTTGGACAAGTTAAAAAACCAGCTATATCGGACCAGGAATACCGGAGTTATGTGCCCTTGAATTTTTGAAAAATGCAACTGTCAGCGCTTTTAACACTCTAGAGCCCTCATTTTGTTTTCGATCTTTCCCAAACTTGGCCAGATTGTTGATATCAGTGAAAGCTCGGACGAGTTTGATAACCAGCCAAATCAAACCAGTAACACCAGAGTTATGGCTATGGCCCTTTTTCAATATTTGGTAATGTACACTGGAAACCCCAGGGGTCGTGGGTTCAAATCTCAATGGAGGGATATTTTTATTTTTATTTTTTTTTATTGATTTTTTTTTCCATCTTTTTTCTTTTTTTTTTCTTTTAAGAAACCTCGGTTCTTTTTTTTTCTTTCATTGGGAGCTTAGGGGCCCTTGTTGGATCAGTTTTACATAGAGTTAGAGTTATAACTATATAGAGTTATAATTATATAGAGTTTATAACTTCAAAAATCTTCTATAAAACTGCAAGAGATAAAGGTTAATATTTTTTATTTATTATCAGCTTATGGATCCTCTACCAAGTTTGTTCAAATGGTGACCCTGGGCTCAAATTTGGCCCCGCCCCAGTGGTCACAGTTTTACGTAGACTTATATAGGGAAAAACTTCAAAAATCTTCTTCTTTGAAATTACAAGAGCAAACGGTTTAATATTTTGTATTTACACTCAGCTTATGGTCCTCTACCAAGCTTGTTCAAATGGTGACTCTGTGGTCAAATTTGGCCCCGCCCCTGGGTCACATGTGAAAATTGGTTTGAATGTTTATATTAACGAAAGTTTGATTTGTTTTAAAGCCAGCCAAACTTGAGCCAAATACATCCCTCCCCCATATCTTGGTAATTAAAGACAGTTGATATAAAACTAGTTTGATATTGCCATATCTGACACACAATCCTTCTATCCTCCAGTACCCCACCGCACCATGGACACCATATAGCCAGTAGAGCGATACAGGCTCTTTTGGGCCTCTTGTTTTAAAAAGATATAATGACGGTCAATGAAAACGCACCATTTACTCCATATGTTTATGCTGTTGGATTATTCCCAAACCTTTGGAATAAAACTGCTAAACCAATATTTTCTAATTTGTAAGTATTGAATATTGATACTTTACTTGTCTCACATGTTTATTAGTAGGCTGTTACGGAGTTATTTACCTTGTCATTTAACTTTGTTTACTATTGAAAATCATAAAAAGAAAACTTTTCCACTAAATTTCAAGCTGCATTAATCTGTCTCGGAATAAATTCCATTTGGTTTTATTGACCTTTTATTGTTTGACCTCTGGCAGTATTATGCCATGCATGTTTTTGAGGAAATGATTCTTTGTGCGATCTAGCTGAAGAAAATCGGAAATGCACGTGCATTTCATAACACCAATGTGAAATGCACTAAATCCAGATATGCACGGGAAAATAAGTTAAATGTCGATCGTTATACGGGTTATATCATGTTTGTCCAAAATATCTCAAATTCTAACTTTTAAAAGGGTTTGTTTTGTGGTGCGTTTTCATTGACCGTGAGTTTATTACACTAGGGGTGATAACTTGAGAGTTCGGAATGTTTTACAAGTTCATTTTGATGTGTTTATATGTATTCCTCTCTATTCTTCAGGTTCATATTTGAGATGTTTATAAATATACAAATAGGAAGATGTTATGATGAATTTACAGACCTGCAGAATACCGAGGTAGTGTATTAAAACTATGCCGCCAGCAACAGTCAAAATTTACAACATATGTACACCGTTTCTAAACCTATAGACGACGAGATAGATATATAACTTACATATTTTGAGAATTCAAACTCTATAGACACAATATAAACGGTTTGAACCAGCCAGGCCAAACCCTACGACAGGAGCGTTGAATTAAGAGTTACCAACCCATAATTCATTTTACACATATTCAATCATGAGTATTTCATAAACTCTTAAATAAGCCTATACTTCTAATGGGAACATTATAAGCATCTGTCATGGGTATCCGGCGAATATAGGGAATTCCAACCCGAGGTATAAGTGTTTTTATCGGAACCGAGGCTGCCGAGGTTCCGATTAAAACACTTATACCGAGGGTTGGAATTCCCTATCTGAACCTAATACCCATGACATATTCTTTTTCTTGCATAACATTGACGTTTTATGCGTTGACGTCTCCAATTAGTAATGTTTTACATGTGTTTTTTTTTCCGCACAATGACGTCATTCATCTGTTCACGTTATTGACGTCATTATTGATTCGCCTGACTCTTATCTTTACCCATAAAGATAAACTTTTATCTTTACCCATAAAGATAAGACTTTCCATCCCCATGTAAAACGCGGATACCCGTATCTGATATGCAAGAAAATACGTTATTATATGACTGAACACCTGGACAGAGTTTTGATGAACAGTTTTGTAGTGGAATTTTGCCGTTATTTGGCGGCTTAGTTTCTTTAAAAGTTTCAAAAATAGGTGTTGAATTGAATTGCACATATTATTAGACCGCTTAGTTAATGATATTTCATTTCTTATAATCTGGAGTTTCTAACTTTGTTTATTTTCTGCGATGTGCCCTGAACATATATATAAGTGGTGATTGTGCTGTAACAAAAGTATGACAAATACCAACAACTTTGAGTTATGAGGTATTTGAAAGATTGCACGTTTCCCTTGCAAATGAAAACAGTTACACCACACTTGATGAATTCCATATGTGCTTACTTGTTAATATGTTTACTTAATTGATTTCTTTTCCTCTATATTTGATTGTAGTCTTGAATGTTATCAAACAAGCAACGAGCCGTCAGTTGTTCTACATAACTTTCATATTTATTTATTTGAATATTTCAACGCAAATTGTTTATCATAACATATCTGTTTGGAACTATGGACAATAACGAAGACTATTTGAAAGGTCAGGCTCCTCCGAGGTACGTCTCATTGTACTGCATGAACTAAGATTGTCTTTGGTAATAGGAATACCTATTAAAAAATTGCTGTTTTTATTTCAGTCAAAAATCAATTTATCCGCCCATATCCTAATCCAAGAGTTTCCCATTATGCTCTGCGATTTGCTGATTCTGCTGAAATTCGGCCACAAACTCTACAAATGCATCAGCAAGGGAGTATACAAGACAACCAGCGAGGTATGTTGTCGGCTTGATTAGTAACATGGTGTTTCACTAATTTATATGCATTGCGTAAAATTAAAAACAGAAAAACAACATATAGTAGACTTTATTTCATTGAACATACTCAATTGAGTATTGAACGTTTTTAATCAACTAATTCGCTAGAAATCTGCTGTGTTTGCGATTATTAGTGAAAACACAAACCGCAGACATCGCAGACCTAGGTATGTGCATTAACGGGTCAGTTTCTAATTAATTGCTTCGTCATTAAAGAAAACAAGGATAATTATAACTCATCGATGTATTTTATGTTAAACCATTTTGTTTTGTTTGTTTGTTTGTTTGTACGTCATTTTCAACACATGTAAAGTTATATGTGACGGTCGATATTTTGTGGTGGAGGCAGACCACCAATTTTTCCTAGGTAGAACCAGTACTGTACACCTCCGCCATCCGTAAGAATCGACATTTCCTCACAAGTCGAGCTCCCAGTGGGATTCGAACCCGCAGCGAACCCGCAGCGGTGAGAGACGAAGGTTTACAACGCAACGTCGTTAACCATTCGACCATTGTATATGTTATGCTGTCTGTACATAGCATGTGGATAGCTGAAGTAAGTATATTTTTTTATTTATAGAGGGTGACTTAATTGGCGTAGTCAATCTTCCTTGGGGCCCTCTTAGTAACATATTTACAATTATAATATAACAAATAAACGTCATTGATAAAATAGCTGTAGGGATACTTATGAACACATATCAAAGCATATGACAATTTGATATTTTAAAATGAAACGTCTAAAATCAATCAAGATGAAACATAAACATACTATAATGTATACATAAACATAGACACATTTGTATAGTGTATACATCAATACTGCCTTTAACCCATGGAATTAACAATGTGTAAAAGCAAACTAGACTATGCTAGATTTCTCTTTTTACCCATTTCAAGCATTTGTTGGAAATCATATTCAATGATGTAGAGTTTTAATTTCTAGGGGAATACTATTCCATACTAAAGTTCCAGAATATGATAAGCTCCCTTTAAATAGTTCGTTATTTGGCTTAGGTATTATGAAATTTCTATTTGTAATTGATCTCAGTTGCATTGAAGAATTTTGATCATTTACTCTCATATGAAACAAGTCGCTTAGATATTGCGGGGACATTTGATTTGCTATTTTGTACATGCTTTTATCTTTTTGAAGAAAAACTATTTCTTCGAATGATAACATATTTAGAGAAATACGTGCAGTTTCAAGATTAATATATTCATGACCTTGTATAATTATGCATGCTCTTCTTTGTAATTTTGTAATTCTATATACATTGGTATTAGAAGAGTTGCCCAAAATAACACAGCAATAATTAAGATGAGGTTGTATATATGCATTGTAGAATAATAAACTATGTTCCTGTGATATATACGAACGTATTCTGGATAACAGCCACAGACATGACGATATCTTTTTGGAAATATACTGAAAATGGATATTCCATTGCATATTTTCATCAATATTTACACCTAATATTGTGTCGCCTGTTGTCATTTTTAACTCTACATTTTCATAATTAAGCACCAATGAAGCATCATTCATATGTGCACGTTTCTGTCTAGTTGTAATGAACATCAATTTGTTTTTCCGTATTTAATAGCATACCATTCTCTTTACACCATTTATGAAGGTGGTCTAATGAATATTACAGATTGTTTTCTAGAGTGATCTTATCTAATTGTAAATCATAAATTGTAGTGTCATCAGCATACAAGTCTGTACTAATAGAAGTTTTACAAAGAGTTATAGGTAGATCGTTTATAAATAATATAAATAATAATGGCCCAAGTATGATCCCTTGTGGAACGCCACATGAATTGAATTGAATGTTGTTTAACGACTCAATAACACAGTATAGGTTATTTAGAGCCGCACCAGGGAGAGGGGATAGACCCTTTTGTGGCGCTGCTAATAAAATATTAACTTCAGCAATTTACTCAAATAAGAACCATATAAACCTTGAATATTCAAATGCCCTAAATTTAACCCTTTATTTTTAGTTTTAAATCAATTCCCTTCGTGCCATTTATATTATAAGTGTCAATATCTGCAGAAGTATGTATATAACTATGATGAATTGTATATAAAGTTGTGTTAATATATGATTCTGTACCATTAATACTTGTATTCAGGCTCGTTTCTGAACTACTAATAGTATTTGAGTGATCGCCCTCTTGTAAAACAGTTGAATTTGCAATATTCAAAACAGATGGAACTTTCATCTCACATGTATTACTTGTTTTCATAACAAAATCTTGTGTATACAAGCGTCTCAGAGTTTCAGTTTCGATGCAAGTGCATTTCATTTTCTCAGAATCACAATTTGCGCATACATTACTTAACACTAAATAACAATTCTCTAAACATACTGCACTTGCATCGTAAGAGGCACAATAGCCTGATTCCTAACGGTTTGTATTCATACACTCATTCTGCTTGTGTCCAATCACATTGCATGAGTAGCAACGTCCTGTAAACTTTCTGATGCGCAAGCGACACTCATTTGTGGAATGGTTACTCCTATCGCATATCGCACATCGGGTTGCCAAATAGTCCATGTATGTACGTTTGCTTTCGTGCGGAAAATACCGTCCTTGTGGTGCATACTGGAATCTCCTCGAGTTTGAGTGGTCACCATAATGCTTATCATTTTGAGACGTAATGTGGCTATAGTCCGACTGTGAACCCGATCCCGTCGATCATAAAACGTCTGTCTAGCTCGATTTGCTGTCTGGTCGTTTGGTTGAAAGGTACGCATATACGTGCACGTGTCGAAATTCAGTACAAGTGGGACAGTTCTATCTATTGTTCCCAGCATCTTTACACCAGAGTATGATAAGTGTATCATGTTCCTAACTTTGTAATATCTCTCAACCGGATTAATGGGAACAAATTGTGTTGCAAGCTTGGAGATGCGGTTATTATAGTCCCGAACATCTACATCTCTGCGAGGGCATAGTTCACACAGAAATATTTCACATGTGGCATTTTATCCAAGGATGTATTCAACCGTGGTCACAGTAGCGTTTCTCGAAGCTTTCTGGGTCTATACCACGAGCTGTATCATTGACACCAATAAACAAAATGACCGTCTTAAAAGTGTTCATATCATATAGTGATAGTTCTTCATATCATATATCGTGTCAATGCCAGCGCCACTAATTGCGTTTTTGTACACACCGCTCCATTCTCGCCCTCGATCGATACTAGTATCATCTCTCGTGTTTGGCGCTTGTAATTATGGGGGAAAAATAGTCCGGGTCAGGTGATTTGCATAATATAGTTAGGGACCAAAACCCAGGTTTTAGGACCCAATCTAGACACGCTGGACAAAAGCATCAAACTTTCCTCAAATGTGTGTTTTATATTTCTATGTACTTTTAAAAGGGTGTCCAAAGGTTCGTGAATCCCTAAATGTATTAGGATTATATGCACACCGAATTACCTCACCGCGGATGAAGTCCTGAAAAATCAGGAGGGCACCTGCCGAATATCAGTGATGAATTTGAAAAATTCGAAATGACGTCAGTATGCAAACCGCTCAACATGCCCTTTAGATTTATGCCGTGTAACATAGACGACCCGATTAGTAGTGTCCTACTTCCCCCACGGGGTGTCTTTGATGCTCGATTATTTATTATCATAGGAATATGTGTTGGAGGTTTCGTTGATTGTCGTTGACATCGTCTTTTCCGCATATGTCGGTGATTTAGAAGACACTAAGGGCTCAACCTGCTTTATTATAGAGCATTTTTCCGCGGCTACTTGTCTGGTTCGGTGTTTGTGTTGGATCCACAGCTGTGTCACTGTTTTGCAGCTCCACTGTCTTTGGCTGTGGTTCATTGAGCCTTATAACCTCTCTTGTAAGATATCCAGCTGGCGTACATGGCTGATTAGTTGATGTATAAATGAATGTGTAAGGATTCTCTGTCCCATTCTTAGCGAATGTTGAACCTCCTGCATGGGTAGTGGGGGAGGTGGATGCGTCCGTCTGATAATGTGGCCTTCGTCATAGAGATCTAGGCCCCGCCTTGGTTGGCCTGGAGGTTAATTATACCTCCACGAAGTTTCTACTGGAATCACATTGTCCGTCCGTCTGTCCGTGGACGCAATTCTTGTCCGGGCTATTTCTCAATAACTCCTTCTTAGAATTTCGCGAAACTTGCTAGGAAGTATCAATATGAAGTGGAGATGTGCATACTGTCATGACGTTCCGGTTCAATAATTTTCCACTGAGTTATGACCCATTGTATTTTTAATGCATTTCATACTTGGTAGTGAAATAGAAAAATTTTGTCCGCGCTATTTCTCTAAAACCCCATGTTATAATTTCACGAAACTTGCTTCGAAGCATCAATATCAAGTAAATATTCGCAGACTTTCATGACTTTCCGGTTCAATAATTTTCCACTCAGTTATGGCCCTTTGTATGTTAATGCATTCCATACTTGGTAGTCAAACAGAAAATTCTTGTCCGAGCTTTTTCTCTATAATATATGTCTATATATCTTATAGCAACAAAGTCGTGTATGTTTACCACTTGTAATTATTTGTCCGCCTCCGGCAACAGTTCTACTTATCATTTTTATCGGTGATGTTTGTTTCAGGACCGAAATAAGATTTGCAGAAGCTTTCATATTAAGTATGTAAAACATCTTCTGAGAAAATCTCACGGTGAAGAACAATGGTAAGTCCTCACAAATGTCCTTAAAATAACTTCCATAAAATGCTTAAAGCAATACATTTATGTTAACCATCAGACACATTTCGCTACTCTTACTAAGTGTGTCTGGTTTACTAAACAAAACAAGCTTAGGTTTGATTTCAAATGATTAAAAAACAAACAAAATTTAAAGAAATATTGATCAGATACAGTAACAAATCAGAAAGTAATTGAAATTAACTGAAGCATAAATTTAAAGAAACTAACCCGCCAAATAACGGCAAAATTACACTACAACCCGTTTAGCAAAACTCTATCCAGGTGTTCAGGTCATATAATAATGCATATGTGCAGATTAAAATTTTAGGCTTATTCATGGATTCTTAAAATACCCGTGGTTGAATATGCGAAAAATGAATTATGAGTTGGTAACTGTTAATTCGACGCTCCGTTTTTGGGGTTTGGCCTGGTTGGTTAAAGCCGTCTATATTGTGTCTATAGAGTTTGGATTCTCAAAATATGTAAGTTATATATATATATACCTCGTCGTCAGTAGGTTAAGAAATGTTGTACATGTTTTGTACAAAATGTGGCTGTTGTTGGCAGGATAGCTACTTTAAACATAGTCACTAAGCAACTATATGTGTTTCCATATCATTTTGGAATAAGTGTCCATTACATAAGTTATATACATGTAGGCAAAAACGATCATGTTGCGTTATTACTTTGGCTCAGTATATTATTTAAACAAAGGTTTACATTCGGTTAAATATCTGACATGTTTTAAACTAATCATACACTAATGAATCGAAGTATAAACAATCAATCACTTTATGTTGTTATTTCAGCTTAACGTTGAAGGACAAGTTTATCAGCAGATTTGTAAAGCCTGTTCCGGGCTTCAGATACCCAATCAGCATTCTGGTGACCGTGTTTATGTCTTGTATGCTTCTGTATATAGTAAGTGAAAGTAAGAAATCATTAAACAGCCCCAGCGAACACATTCTTGTTTGTTTGAAGAATGTATTTATTTGAATAATAATGATTGATTTGGCAGAAACCAATTGCTTTTAACGTTTTCTATTGTATTTGTTTTGCAAATTTGGACAATGTGCAGAAATTCTGAAACAATCAGCTTTTGCAATTGTTAACTAATATTCTTCAATTTCACTTTTCTTTTATTTAATATCGACCGAGACACTCGTATTACACTTTCCTCAATCATCAATCAGGCTGTTGGTGTGTTTTGTGTGATGGTGTTTTTTAAAGTAGCTATTCCACCATCAACAGGCAAATTTTACAACAGATGTACACCGTTTCTAAACCTACTGACGACGAGGTATATATATATACACGAATATAAGCTATATTGACACAGTGTAAACGGCATTAACCAGCCACTAAGAGTTACCAACTCATAATTCATTTACGCATGTTCAATCACATATATTTGAAGAAACCGTGAATAAAGTTAACCTTTACTTTTAATCATCAGATATATACATAATAATATGCCCTGGTCACCTGGATAGCTTTTTGATAAACGTTCACGTAGTGTAACTATGCCGTTATTTGGTCGGTTAGTTCGTTTAACTATTTATGTATAACTTCTTTTACCACCAAAGGTGGCATGGGACATCAATTACTACCTACTCTTGATTGTATTATCTCTGTTATTATAATCTGTGACGTGTTTCTATAGTATAATTATCATATATTTTTAATGATGGAAAATTATATAAAAAGGAAGCTTGGGATTGCATTAGGGGTCACTGGGATCAATGTCAAAGTCACTTTTCTAAAAATAGATAAAAACGGTTTCCGCTCAATAACCAGTTAGGAATGAGATATTGGGATGAAACTTTATGGGAAGGTAGCATATATAAAAAGAACACTTGAGATTGCATTTGGGGTCACTGGGGTCAAGGTCACTGTTACTTAAAATAGAAACGGTTTCCGCTCAGTAACTTCAATTAGAAAGGAGATTTTAGAATGAAACTTTATGGGTATGTAGGTTATATGAAAAGGAAGCTTGGGATTGCATTTGGGGTCACTGGGGTCAAGGTCACTGTTACTAAAAATAGAAAAACTGTTTCCGCTCAATAACTTCAGTTAGGAATGAGATATTGGAGTGACACTTTATGGGTAGCTAGCTTATATGAAGAAGAAGCTTGGGATTGCCTTTGGGGTCACTGGGAGCAATGTCAAGGTCACCGTTACTTAAATAGAAAAAACGGTTTCCGCTCAGTAACTTCAGTTAGGAATGATATATTGGAATGAAACTTTATGGGTAGGTAGCTGATATGAAAAGGAAGCTTGGCAATGCATTTGGGGTCACTGTGGTCAAGGTCAATGTCACTGTTACTAGAAATAGGAAAACGGTTTCCGCTCAATAACTTCTGCATTTACATGTTCATGTGTCACTTTATCCATGGAGAAAATTAATTATCCTCCAAAATAAATAAATTATCACAATGACCGGCATAGCAATACTTCTTCTTGTTTCAGGTTGGACTCTACTGCGCTGAATTTATGGAGATAAAATCAAAATCTCTTGATTTATATGTAGAACTATGGACAGGTTGGTATTGTATGCAAGCTATCATTGACATATTTTAAATAATCAAAATTTAAACATTCTGAATAATAACAAAACATGTTAAAAATGTTATGGAGTAAATTTGATGATGGCTTAATTATTCATGTACAACACAGACACATGCTAACTATCTTACGGTCTTTAAAAGATTGCGTATTTATAGACATGAACAATACAGACACATGTTAAAGGTATGATATAAGACGTCTAGATTACGACAGTACTATTTATATCATATGTATAATATACACAACACAGATGCATGTTAACGATCTCCAGATGATGTCATATTTAATATACACACTACAGATATGTAGACGATATTTATAAACACGAACAATACAAATAAATATATGATACGAGATCTCTAGATTATGAGGCTGAGCTCCCCCCCCCCCCACCCCACCCCCACACATACACACCCCACACACACACGCCCACACCCTTTGGTACGCAGTATTCAGGGCGTTTTAGGCGGTATTCAGTACGCGCAAGCCTGGTACTCAGTAGTTGCACAACACACTATTTAGTATTTAGTACTCATAAAATGTATTTTTAAAACCAAATATGTACAAAACAAATCATAAAATGTAAATAAAGGTCTAATTTTGATAATCGGGCCTTCATTCATCTAGCAGATCCCGGCTCTTAGGTGTTTTCGGTCATCATTCAAATTAGAGTTATTGCCCTTTGCAATTTTATACTTAGACTTTTTGTCCGGAGCTAAATAGTACTCAGTCCTCGTTCTCTAAAATAAGGAGTATTCAGTACTCGGTGGGGAGTGGGGTGGGTTACATCCTCGATTATGGCATATGTATAAATATACACGACACAGATACATGTTAACGATCTCTGGATGATGGCATATTCAATATACACAACACAGATATTTAGATTACGTCATTTTACAAACACACAACACAGATAGATGTTCCCGATCTCTCTACATGATGGCATATTTAATATACACAACACAGATCTTTAGATGATGGCATATTTATAAACACACAACATAGATAAATGTTCACGATCTCTGGATGATGGCATATATTTAACGTACAATACAGATCTTTAGATGATGACCTATTTATAAACATGCACACCTTTACATCAACAGCTGCCAACGTTGTAGCGACTATCGTAACGCTCCTTTGTGGTATCCGGAACATCTACAACTTTGCCATAAATTACCGGTATGTATTAATAAAACACTTCCATAGAGACTATAAAGTTAGAAACTTACGAATAATTCAGTTGAATTCCAAAGCAGAAAGTATACATAGATTTGGAACGGCGGACTGACAATCATATTTCTCATCTAATGATGGGTGTGGAAAATAAACTGGTCCCCATTTATGGTTCCCATAGTTTACATATACCTTAACTGGTTCCCTGTTGTGGTTCTGATATTTTACATATACAAAATGTATCCTACGTTAACTGGTTCCCTGTTGTGGTTCAGATATTTTACATATACATCATGTATCTTTCATTAACTGGTTCCATGTTGTGGGTCTGATATTTTACATATACAACATGTATCCTTCGTTAACTGGTTCCCTGTTGTGGTTTCGAATGTTTGCGTAATACAACAGGATACTACGATAATTAATTTAGGCGTTGTTGTTGTTCATGCGTTATATGACGTCTTAAGGTTCATATCAAATTTGAAAGATGAATTTCTTTACATTTTCCAGCTGTTATCATATTAAACAATAGTGACGTGGATTCCAATGGCCACCTTTCTTTGTTTTCATGTCAATCTGTATAATAGAGCAACACCTTGATATTCGGCGTTTTTCTTAGCATCAACACATATACTTGATATACAATTAGGTATACTACTTCAGAAGGGATATCAAATACACTTTATATATATATAGGAACTGATACAGTAGTATATTCGTTCTTGATTTACTACTTCAGAAGGGAAACCAAATACACTATATATATATTTAGGAACTAATACAGTAGTATTCATTGTCTGTTTAATACTGCAGGAGGGATACCACACACACGTTACATATATTTAGGAACTAACTGACTTGATTTACTACTTCAGGAGGGATATGCTTTCTTTATACCGAGGTGACCGAAGTTTCATTCCGAGCAATGTGACGTCACCATTACCAAACGTATATATGGTAAGATATGTCGCTGGCTGTGAGACCGCTTCAAAGGCGACTGCCTCTTTCTTATAAGTATCTATAAACGTAACATCCACATAAAACAATAACAAGATAAACAGAAGAAATTTTGCAAAACCACAAACAAAAAGGGTAGACGAGTACCGCTTTGGAATAATGAGTGGCAAAACGGCCGTTGGGGGTTTAATTTAGGTTATAGGGTGCACAAAACCTGAATCTTACCATATTATCAGCCAAACAAAAGGGACTGAACATAAAATAAACATTCCTTTAACAAACTAGGCAGCATTAATATACAATATCAGTATAGCACAAAGGTGATCATGTATATATGAATATAAAAACACAAACATACTAGATCTCTTGGTATTAACACACACAAACAAGAGAAAAAAGTAACAGACTTGCTTTTATTGAGTAGGTAATATAATGTGCAACACCTCTCACGTCTCCTAGTAGCGGTTTAAGCGGTATTCTACTTCAAAACCAGAAATAGTGGAAAGCCACAAAGCAAGTACTCATTGACTTGGCAGATGCCAGAACAACACGGGAATAAACTCTTAGAGACACTACAAGACAAGACTGAAGACATCATTAAACTTTACCATCCGTTTAGGATTTAGTTGGACGTCATCATAGCGTCCTCAACATCATAATGCACGTATTTGCAATATGTTCACACATGTATGCTTGCATTGGTCATCGTCTTACTAGTTTCCATATATAACTTATAAACATGTGTATTTACGTCTTTAAGAGGCAAGAACAAAAGTAGAATCTTTCAGGGAAAATATTCAACCTAAATTGTAATGCAATTTTTTTTTTCTTCTATTGATTTGCAGGCTAGGGGAATGCGGTTTATAGGCACAGCGATTGTCGGTACACTCTGGGGTTAGTAAACTCCAATTACATACGTTTGCTTATTGAAAACTGTGAGTGGTTTAATTTCAAAACGTGGTATGAAACTTTAATTGCCAAGCTTGAACACGTGTGGTATAGGTAAGTATTAGAAGTTTCTTACGTAGCAGCATGTATTGAACTGTTTAATTAGAATCCTTAATTGGCATTGAAAAGCTTGATCTAAATTTCAAAAGCAAATTAAATGAAATGCGTGACTAGAATCCTTAATTGGCTAGCATTGAAAAGTGTGATCGGAATCTTAAAGTGGCTAGCATTGAAAAGCATGGCCTGGATTCTAAAATGGATTGCATTGAAAAACGTGATCATGATCTTAAAGTGGCTAGCATTGAAAAGCGTGATCGGAATTTTAAAGCGGCTAGGAAATGAAAAGAAGTGTGTTCCGAATCTTTAAGTGGCTACCATTGAAAAGCGTGATCGGAATCTTAAAGTGGCTAGCATTGAAAAGCATGATCGGGATCTTAGAGTGACTAGCATTGAAAAGCATGATCGTGATCTTAGGGTGACTAGCATTGAAAAGCGTGATCGGGATCTTAAAGTGGCTAGCATTGAAAAGCATGATTGGGATCTTAGAGTGACTAGCATTGAAAATAGTGATCGGGATATTTAAAGTGGCTAGCATTGAAAACATTCTTTATTGGATAGCATTGAAAAGCATGATTGGAATCTTAAAGTGGCAAGCACTGAAAATCATGAATGGTATCTTTTATTGGCTAGCAATGAAATGATTGATCGAGCTTTTAAAGTAGCTTTCGACGCGAGATCGGGATCAGACATATGATTGTTTTTCATTAATATATTCATATCTATTTTCAGGGACGGTATTTTGCTATCTGATAGTATTTGTTCCGATGGTACTGACTTTATTGGTCTTCAGATATCTACGTGACAATGACAAACTACCTCGTCTGTATGAACAGTTTCAGTGGATGATGTAAGTATGAGGCAAGGATACTTGTTAATGTGGAATGATCGTGCGTTTCAAGATTAAATATTCGATCTGTCTCAATTCGTGATGAAAATAAATTCAAAATTTACAACAAAGTCATGTTTCCTTGTAAACAGTTAAATTAATTTGTGCTTGTTACGAGTTGTTTCATTTGACACATGTTACCAACAATTTCATTGGATACCTTAAACCTTACCATGCTTGTTAATGTATCTTCTTTGAATGCATTGCTCGGATTATATGTACAACGTCTGTTCGGTTCTATTTGATCAAATTGTACATATAAGAGGAAGATTGATGTGTGCATAGCTATATTGCAGTGGGAGATATCCTGTGTTCTTGTCTATATTGAAGCTTCTATGTGAGAGATATCCTGTGTTCTTGTCTATATTGCAGCTTCTATGTGGGAGATATCCTGTGTTCTTGTCTATATTGCAGCTTCTATGTGGGAGATATCCTGTGTTCTTGTCTATATTGCAGCTTCTATGTGGGAAATATCCTGTGTTCTTCTCTATATTGCAGCTACCCGGTGTGTATGATTCTGATATTCCAGCTTCAAATGATTCTCATTGGTCGTTTCTTTGTCCAACCAGCAACCAACACAAACGACAAAAAGAGGCCATTGGCGGTAGATAATAGGTAAAAAGGCCTTTCTCCGCACACTTCCTAGACACTAAAGCTTACTTGAGTAGTTTTTTAGTCTTACAAGACACGTCCAGACAACGATGTGTGCTTAATTAAATTTAATATTTAGACACATGTACACATCGTAAAGATCTTAGGAGACCATTCCACACAAGCACGTGTGCGTAGTTAACTGATCATATTAGTTCAACCTATCTGCGTATATTAATCTTACTATACTGTTTTTCACAACCATTTAAAGGGAATGTAGGCATTATAGTTAAACAAGCTTTGTCATTGGGAGTTCTGAAAAACTATGAACATGTTGAAATAATTATCAAAATCGGGTGATACAAGAGGTGTTCGAAAAAAATGAACTTGGGCGAATTTCTCGAGAAGCACGTGTAATTTTACATTGATATTTATACACATGGCTAGCTATATTCAAAACCTACACAATGATGTATACTTGAAATAATCTTCATTTCATATATAGTCAGTCGTTGACCACCGCTATAGAAATGGTTAGGAAACGAGTAGATAATATTGAGGAAATTAGGGCTTACATCAAAGTTCGCTCTAAATGTGGTTATTCTGCAAAGCAGATTTATACCGACACAGAAAATGCCTTTGGATGCTACAATGTACCTTATACAACAGTTCTGCGCTGGGGAAAAAATGCATCTGGCGGAGAATCTGTCAGAGATGCTCCAAAATCTGTCCGGCCGAAGACCGCCACCATCAAAAACGTAGTGTCGATTATTGAAACTGATGCAAGATACACTGTGCGTCAGATTCCTCGTATTGTAGAGGTATCACTATTCACAATTCATTTCATTCTGAAAAGTATCTTAAAAGTTAGAAAGATATCTGCGCGATGGGTACCTCACCTTTCGACTGATGAGCAAAAGAAGGTAAGCATAATGTTGGCCAAAAGGCTGCTGAAAATGTTTCGAATATATGAAGAAAGGCAATTTGCAAATGTGGTAACTGGTGACGAAATGTGGGTATATTTTTTCCAACCAGTGAGAAAGGTGGGTAACAAGATCTGGGCAACTAAACATGCCAAAAGACCTATTATTGCCAAAATAACGCAGAGCGCGAAGAAAATTGTATGCAATAATTTTTACAAATCAAGGTTAAGCCATACAAATTCCAGTAACGAAGGGTAAAGGTGTCACAGGCTGATTCTACCGTGAAGTGGTGCTTAAAAAAAACTGAAGAAATTCTTCCAAAAACGGCGCCCAACTACAAGCTTCCGATATGTTCGTCTCTTACATGACAATGCACTGAGCCTGAAGTTGTAACCAATTTCCTGAAGTCGAAAAAAGTTACAGTCGTTCCACATCCCCCGTTCTCCCCAGACCTAGCACCCTGCGATTTTTTCCTATTTCCATGAGAAACTTCCTTTCTGGCCGCAGATATCATTTAAGACAGGCTCTTGGTTCAAATCAGTGGCTTAGGAGTGTACCAAAATCAGCCTAACGTAACGCTTTCCGGGAATGGATTCTCAGGTTGAAACTATGCATTTCTAATCTTGGGGAATATTTTGAAGGATTGTCATAGAAATTTGAGCATTTCAGTCAGTTTTAGCGAGAGAATTTCTTTCAAAACGGATATAGAAGCCGCCATTTTGATAACTATGACGTTATAGTTCTAAATACCATATATGGCATTTTTAAATACAGTTGCTGTGGGTTTCTTTCATATATGTCAGTAAATTATCGTAAGAACCTTCTAATGGTCTTATCTTCTTTGTTGATCATCCGATTTTGATAATCTTTTCACCATTTGCGAAGTTTTTCAAAACTTCCAATAATACAGATTGGTTTACTGTATGTCTACACTCCCTTTATTTCCACAACGGTTACCATGTGTGCATAATTGAGGCAATATTACTTCACACATTTGTGTTAGTATTTTAAATATTCTTAATAAACTTATTTACGCAAGCCTATGTGAGTAGTTTACGTAAGTTTACGCACGCCTTTGTGAACAGTTCAAATAATCAAGCGTCTGCGATCGTATTAACCCAGTCTACACAGGTGACTTGGAGTAGTAAGTCTACATAGAAGCAGGTACACAGGCAATCTCCGCGCAGGGATATTGTAGCCACTAATGATGTCAGACCAGTCAGGAAGTACTTCCGGGTCGTAGGGTGCAAAACTAGTTCCTTGAAAAAAACAAAGTTCTAATTTGCATGTGTTTTTCCTAAGATTAGTTTTCATTTCATTGTTAAATCTAACCTGAGGTTAAAGTAGTATGTCTGTTGTCATGAATACATTTTACTGTGTTTGTCAAGATTATGTCTTTGGAGAGTATGAGCACAGAGGTTAGGTAGAGATGTGGTTTTGACAGATGTTTATTTCAAAATACGCATAGTGTGAATGAATGACGCGAAATGTTGAAAAACTGAATCGGTGTTTTATTCCAGATATGGGACCGTTTGCTAGCCAAATGTGTTTAATACATTGAATAAAAGTGTATTTAAGCGAATTAATGTTGTGGAACTTGTGACTGATCTCCAAATATAGCCTATATTGCATTGTGTTCAATGGGCTGATTTTCACCGGTCTGACACCTAATCCCTGCCACCACACAAATCACGTGACGATAGCTGAGGTCATGTGATTACAAAAAAATCTGTCAAAGATATTACAAACACTTTGGCGGAAACTTTCTCTAAAATCTCTTCTTCTGAAAATTGTCAACCAATTTTCTAAAAAATAAAGACACTAAAAGAACAGAAGAAGCTGAATTTCAAGTCTAAACATTTGGAGAAATACAATAAACTGTTCACTGTCAAAGAACTTCGAGAATCCCTTAAAAAGGCTCATGATACATCAGGTGGTCCTGATGATATCCATTATCAATTATTAAAACATTTACCTGAATACTGTCTCTCTACACTTCTTGATATATTTAATAAGGTTTGGGTGACAGGAAACTTCCCCGATTCTTGGCGGGAAGCAATCGTTATTCCAGTCACCAAACCTGGAAAGGATCATACGGACCCAATAAATTATCGCCCTATTGCTTTAACGAGTTGTACATGTAAAACCATGGAACGAATGATTAATGAGAGACACGTTTGGTACCCGGAATCCAACAAGCTGATAACAAAGTATCAAAGTGGATTCCGGTGCCAACGAGGCACAACAGACAATCTCATTCGATTTGAATCATTTATTAGGGAAGCTTTCGTAAAGAAAGAACATCTAGTCGCTGTATTTTTTTACTTGGAGAAAGCTTATGATACTGCATGGAAGTACGGTATCATGAATGATCTTAATGACCTTGGTCTTAGAGGCCGATTACCGATTTTATATAGAATTTCTTAGATGCTAGACAGTTTCGTGTCCGAATGGGTTCAACCCTCTCTGACATTCATGAACAGGAGAAGGGTGTGCCACAGGACAGCTTACTCTCTGTCACCCTTTTTAATATAAAAAATAACTGTATAGTTAAATGCATCAATCCTGGTGTGGATTGCTCTCTATATGTTGATGACTTTGTTATCGTGCAAAAAACATGAACACTATTGAGAGACAACTTCAACAACGTCTGAATAAACTTCAGACCTTGTCGGATGAAAATGGTTTTAAATTTTCTAAATCTAAAACTAATTGTATGCACTTTTGTCAACTACGTAAACATCACGAAGACCCTCATCTAACACTGGATGGGTCACCAATACCAGTAGTGGATGAGATAAAATTCCTTGGTCTCATTTTCGACCGTAAATCAACGTTTATACCACACCTTAAATACTTGAAGGCCAAGTGTCTTAAAACTCTTAATTTACTTGAAGTTGTTGCAAACACTTATTGGGGAGCGGATCGTAAAGTCCTTTTACAACTTTATAGATATCTTATTAGATCCAAGCTGGACTACGGCTCAATAGTATATGGATCGACTCGCAAGTCATACTTGCAGATGCTCGATCCTATACATAATCAAGGATTAAAGAGCCGCCTGCCTGACAAGGCCTCTATCTTTTCAGCTGAACTTAAGGCAATTGAAATTGAACTTGCCTTATATTATATTCAGCAATCTGATGATGACCATTTTGTAATCTTTTCTGATTCCCTTTTATCTCTTCAAGCACTGGGTATTATGAAACATGATAACCCAGTTGTGCTAAAGCTTTTAGAAAAGTACAATTATCTTTTAGTTGATAATGTTATTATTTTCTGCTGGCTTCCAAGCCATGTAGGAATACGTGGTAATGATAGAACTGATAGTGCTGCTAAAGCAGCATTAGGTTAACATATATCTAATGCTAAATTACTTTATACTGATTTTAAAAGTTGTATTAACACATTTATTCTTAACTCTTGGCAAGAATCTTGGGATTTGTCAGTTAACAATACACTCCATTCAATCAAACCGTTACTTGGAGAATGGCGTTGTTCTAGTAGACCCATTCGTTGAGAAGAAGTTGTCCTAGCCCGGTGCAGGATAGGGCATACACGTTATACTCATTCATATGTATTACAAGCTGAGCAGAATGTATACTCTGCTTTGCACCGGTAACGGTCAAACACATCTTGTTGGAATGTGTATTCTTTGATCCTATGCGTCAAAGGTACTACAATGTTAATACTATGAAAGAGTTATTTGATACTATAGATTTTAGTCTCGTCTTAGATTTCCTCAAAGAAATCAGGCTATATAAATCATTATAATGTTTTCTCATATATATATTTACTTGTTTATATACCGTTTGTAGGGCATTTGTTGATTTACATATATAGTTTATATTACTTCCATATCATCCCTTAATTTTAATATTTTTATCTTTATATATTTACATTAATTTTTAATTACTAATTTCTTCATCTTTCGTTGGTTTTTGCGCACAATATGACCTATATATGTGTCGACGTGCCGTAAAACATCATGCAATCAACAACAAACGGCTACATACTAGGTAATGCTTTGTACAGTAAACTCTTGCCGTAACCAACAGGCAATTGACAATAACATCGATGTCATCACCTTCGAGAAGATGTTGAAAACATTCAACCTGGTTTTGGCTTGAGTGTAATCTCTTTATTAAATTTACGCATAGCTTCCGTAATGTTCTCACGGAATACATGTTTGTCTGTTTGTTTACAAGTAGCCTACTGTAACTTAGTAACCGGTGTGCATGTTCGCTAAAATTGATTTTTTTATATAAATAAATTGTTGTACCCATTCACATTATTTTCCTATATTATGAACAAAGCAAGTTGAAATATTGGCCTAAAAAATATTTAACCAAACAATTAAACTAAGCTGGATTACAGCTATACATGTGTGTGGTGGCAGTGATTACTGTTACAGAAAGGGGAAGTAACCACTGTGGGGAGTTTGGTACACAGGTATTGGTGTTGGGAACTAGAACAAAAATTTAAAAAAATATATATTTGTTTTCGCTGTTATTTGTTGAAAACAAACATATTTTAAGTTTTCTTGAAAAATTGTCTCAGGGCACTTAATACAAGGTGTGAATGTCCCTCTGGTCAACATTTGATACCTAACTGTTTTAATAAATGATTTCACTGGCCAATTTTAAACTAGAAGGGTGTTCCACGGGACACTTGTGTCGCCTGCCGTGTGATTATTTTAGCAAGTACAATATACCTATAAAGTTTGAAGACTTGTGCAATCCTTCATGAATTAATAGAGCAGTTTTTCTTTTAAAATTTCTCAAAAAGCAGCATAGATCTGCATTGGATAATTGATAAGGAAGAACTGTATACAGTTTCATGACAATAGGTCAATATTTTGCCAGGTTATAAGCTAGATAAGGTTGCAGGTTACAGTTGTATGAACAGGGGGCATAACTCTATCAACATGAAAGTCAGAGTTATTGGACAAGTGTAATGACATTCCTTTGATTTAGATAAATGTGTGTGTGAAGTTTCATGAACATAGTGCAAACTGTTCAAGTTATGGCCGCCAGTTATGAGCTTGGTTAGGCTGCAGGTTAAAGTTTTATGATAGGGGGCACAACTCTGCTGAAATGAAAGTGAGAGTTATTGGTCGTGGGTAACAATATTCTGTGTAATAAGATGAATATGTGTTTGAAGTTTCATGAATATAGGTCAAATATTTCTTAAGTTATGGCCAGTTATGAGATTGGTTAGGTTGGAGGTTAAGTTTTATAAAAGAGGGCATAATTCTGTCGAAATGAAAATCAGAGTTATTGGTTTTTGGTATCAATATTCTGTGTGGTAAGATGAATATGTGTTTGACATTTCATGAACATAGGTCAAATACTTCTTAAGTTATGTCCAGTTATGAGCCTGGTTATGTTGCAGGTTAAGGTTTCATGAAGGGGGCATAACTCTGTCAAAATGATAGTCAGAGTTATTGGACATGTGGATCCCTAAGTGTGTGCCATGCTACGCAGGCGACACAAAAATAGGTCAGGCTTACGATAATACAATTTTGCAAGATTTTTCGAAGATTATGGTAAAGGTAGGCGTGATGGAAAACATTTTAGTTATACAAAGATTACGAATAACAAGAGCATCAAAAATTGCAGGGCAATCCACAGTCCCCCGGTCGGTCCAGACAAACATTTTCCAGACATTTTCTAGGTCCGGACAAGCATTTTCTATGACAGAGGACACAGGTCAAGGCCAAGGTCATAATGACCTTATTTTGGTACGCGACACAACGCTATCCCAAGATGTATTTGCATACCAAGTTTGGTATCTATAAGTGTTATAGTATTAAAAAAACGATCCGGACAAGCATTTTCTATGACAGAAGTCACAAGTCAAGGTCAAGGACACAATGACCTTATTTTGGTATGCGACACACCGCTATCCCAAGATGTATCCACATACCAAGTTTAGTATCTCTAAGTGTTATAGTATTGAAAAAACGGTCCGGACAAGAATGTTCTATGACAGAGGTCACAGGTCAAGGTCAAGGCAGCAGCAGTAGTAGTAGCAGCGTCAGCAGCAGTAATAGTATAAGTAGTATTAGTCGTAGACGAATATTAAGTAGTAGCAGTAGTAGTAGCAGTAGCAGAAGCAGCAGCAACAGTAGTAGTAGTAGACAGAACACTAATATTATTTGCTTTCTTTTCTTTCAGAAATTTGTATGACATTGTAAGTTTCTTCATGCTGTTCGTCAATGCCAGTATTGGACTGTTCACATTCCTTAAGCGAATACTCATCGGAACCTTGATGGGATTGTTTCTTATTCCGCGAATGGACAGGAGTCTGTTGATGAGCGGTTATGAATCCATGGACAAATGTATGTATCAGTTTTATGAGACAACTTTTTAAAGACGTGTAAACTTAACATTATTAATTGCAATATTAAGCATTGCCCGGTAGCATGCAGGATTCACTCCGGAGCATACCACGTGGAAGGTAAAGCTGTTTACATATGAGGAAGGGTGCAAACATGTATATACATGTTAAAAGCAAGCTAAACATATGTTCGTGTCCATAGGTTGATCGGCACATTTTGATTTTGCACTGTGCTTGTCGTAGGCTGTTCCAAATTCTGATTCCGAATCGATAGTAGTATTTATAGGCGTTCACACCGCAGTACAGAACAAAGAAACGATACCCACATTTGTGGTCTCATGCAGATTGGATATAAAATAATTAGTTGTTACTTCCATAAGATGGTTCACAACTACCGCGTTCGTGCGCTGTAGGTAGAGTTTAGACTTTACATTTGTAGTCGCCTGCAGTGAAGCTTGCAGCTTGTCGCTGTTGCACTACTTTTTCTCTTGCTACGTTGAAGTGCGTGCGGGTCCCTTGTATATAGCTGTGGTGTACTCAAGCTGTGGTCTATGGAGGATATTGCAGCTTGTCTTGTTTTGATGCCGGTTGGGCATGTTGAACAAACTCTTCACAGGAATTCTTTGTGATGGAGGCTATGCGATGAGTTCAAGATATAATGTATCGATGGTTAATCCGAGATACTTTCCCGTGTATGTCTGCAGTAGTGTTTAGCCATGATGGATTTGCTCTTGTTTGTAAGGCAAGTCATACTATCTCACATTTGTCAGGTCTGATATCCCTGTCCTTGATATAGTAAATGTTTATTTTGCAGTTTATGCCTCTGGCTGGATACTGTATTGTAATGATGCGTTATCTCTCACACAAGTTTACTGGTCCTTTGAGATCACCAAACCCAGTATTTTTGGCTTGAAAGTAGAATATCGCTTAATCCGATGCTAGGAGGTGTGAGAGGTGTTACACTTTACATTACCTCTCATGAACAGACTCAATAAAACCAAGTCTGCTACTTTTATCTCTTGTTTGTGTTTGTTGCTTCCAAGGGATCCACTTTTCAGTATTTTTTTATTGTGATGTAGAGTTTCCCAAGGTGTACCATTGTTTGTGGAGGCGCATACGTTACTTCTGTTTAGCCTTGTAAGTGTTCGGTCTGAACGCGTGTTGGTGGTTGTCTGTGTTCATTTCTGGTTTTTATACCTACTAAATTATGGCCGTGGATAGAAAAATTAGAGTTGACGACGAGTTTGCTCTTGTTTGTTAAATACATATGATTTCACAAAACAGCCCTTCTCCCAGTGTTGTCGACTCTAGATCAGCTTGAAGAAGCTCAGCATTGTCTTTTACAAGCAGTATGATCATGGATTTGTCAAAATGCAATTGTATGGACTGAACAGTCAGTAACTAACACAAAGTCCTCAACACAAAATTCCTAATGACTTTAATTGTAACTAATTAATATATTTTAGAATAGTTGTGAGATAAGTATTTTGTGTTGACCAATAGTTTGTAAAAAATATTTAATTATTTGTTTAATTTGTAACATCTTTTGAGAGTTTCCCTCCCTTTAAATGAAAACATGAAATGTGCTGATAAAACACACAACATGAATTAAATATAGATATAAAAATCGAGCAGGAAAAGTAGCATTCAAGGACTACAGTCAATCACAAACACACAGAAACAAAGAACAAATTTAAAGATGAATAAAGGGCCAAATAAGACATCTCAAACACAAAAGGGTTGACAATAGGGCTACCGCCTTGGAAAGGTCAGTGGCAAAAAATGCAGCTTGGGTTTAAACCGGTTCTAGGGTGCACCAAACCTCACATTTACCCTACTGAAATCCAATACAACCGGACAGTGTAAATAAAGAGATCGCTGCCATGAAGTGCGCCTACAAATACAAACGTTTTAAATTTGGCAGGGAATAATTATTGCAGATTTTCCGTCTATAATAAAAATGAAACATGGAAAATCATAAAGTACCTCCCTTTTAATTGAATATCGATTGAAATTCAAGTAACAGTAATTCAGCGTTAACATTAAATATTTCGAAAATTTCTTCTGCAAACGAATTTGTAGCGGTAATGCTAGTAAAATATGATGTCAGCATAATGTTAGTTGGCATGTTTTAGAATTAGAAACATCGAAAGCTGCACTGTATTCGAAGTACTTAACAAAATCCTATGTACCCAGTTGTATAAGTATTATAGTTTATTTCTAAGAAAACACATCAACTTGAAAGCTGTGTTCAAGCAATCAGAACAGATGATTTAAACTCGTTACTTTGCAATTCAGCCGTATCTCCAATCAATCGTGAATTAAACAAAACAATGAGAATAGTATTGGCATATACTTAGGTAGGTACTTAGGACATTTGAATAGTATTTATATTAATTATGTTAATGAAAAGTGCAAAAGACGACACTACTTCTTTTCAATATTACAAAATGAATTTCAGGCTATGTGAACTACATCGGCATGATCATGGTCGACTTTGCCCACAACAATCCCAGCATGCGTGTATTCTGCCACTTGATCAAGGAGTGTGCGGAGTCCAGGAGGGACCGGAAGCCGCTACAAACAGCTGTAGAGAACGCCATTTACGGCGATGGAGCCATGACAATACCACAGGAACGCGGTATGTATATAACGCTAGAATAAGTTTTTTGCACACGCACGCACGCACGCACGCACGCAAACTCACTGTTTAAATATTCGTTCATGCTAAAGTGTCGGAATTGTGAGCACAATATTTAGCAATGCATTTGTTTCAAATTGATAAAAAGCATTCAGTTTATCTACTCAAAGTTGGTACAACAAAATGTAGCATTCAAGGTCAACAAAAAACACACACTAACACAAGGATACACACTATGGGACACAATAAACATAAAAAGTTTGTCAATAGGTACAGCCTTGGAACGGTCCAAAGCGGATGGGTTTTAAACTAGGTTCGAGGGTGCACCAAACCTCACTTTTACCCTACTGCCATCCCAATTAAACGTGGTAGTGTAAATAAAGAAATCCCCGCCAAGGATAGAACAAAACTCCACCCATTAACGCTGTAACTGGGAATGCTAAACTAAGAATAGCAACGCTAGACTGGGAATGCTAGACTGTGAATAGCAACGCTAAACTTAGCTTAAAGTTAGCTTAAAGTAGAATATCGCTTAAGCCGGTGCTAGGAGGCGTGAGAGTTGTTACACATTTTACATTATCTCTCATGAACAGATTCAATAAAACCGAGTCTGCTACTTTTATCTCTTGTTTGTGTTTGTTGCTTTCAAAGGATCCACTTTTCAGTATTTATTAGAAAGCAACTATAGACATAGCAAGTCATGCATGACTGAGTTCGTAATAAGTTGCAAGGCGTCCAACTTTATGTAGATGTGAAAATGTTTTGTGTTTATTGTTTTCTGTATTTTCTGTGTTACCTTAAACTATGTTCCAGAAAACAATGTCAGCAAGCGAAGATGGTGGTTGGCCTACACGTTGATACGGAATCCTTCGCTGGTATCACACAGACGGCGCAATAAAAAGATGACCGACGTCGAAGATATCGACTATTCCATCGAACAAGAGGCGCCAACTGATACAACGGGGAGTTTCATATTCAGGTGCTGGAAGAAGTGCACGTGCACAGTTCCACCAAATATATCCACCAATATCATGGCGATGCTCGTGCTGTTGATGTTCGCTTTGTTGTTTGCCGGGATACCTTTATTGTTGGAGGATTTAGAACATATTTTACCTTCTTTGATCGCTAACTGAACTTATTAACGTTCGTGCTTTTGTTATCGATCTGAAAACAACAATTCATTCAACTTTTTAAAAATGTGTCCAGTCACTCCAGCGATGGGTGTGCATGTATCCCTACATCAGATAAAAGTTACTGTAACACTATTTCGCTATTAGCTCGAATAGTGAATGAACAACGATTGCTAACAGCCAATACTATGTTATTATACCATGTATACCTTGCCGGAATTGTAAATTATAAGAGTGGTGTTTTCCATTTCATAACGGAGTTGTAAACTACTTGTTTCTATGGTGTTTTCCATACCTGGCGGAATTGTGTGGGTGTCCGTGGTGTTTTCTATGGCTGAATTGTAAATGATGTGTATCTGTGGTGTTTTCCATGACGGATTCTAAACTATGTGTGTCCGTGGTATTTTCCATGTTTTGACGCGTTGAACACATTGCACATTTTATGAACGCCAAACAAATCTTATGTTGTAATAGATTTCTTGAACTAGATATCGTGTTATAATACTAGTAAATATGGGCAAACCAAGCCTATACAATTATGTTCAGTATAAGTTGATATCAATTTTGCCATTATCGATATCAATCTTGTTATTATCAATCTTGTCGTGTAAAATAATTTATCAAATTGTCAACATACAGTAGCCATAATACCCAAGGAAATCAACATGTCATCATTTAGACTATGCTGTGTGTACAAGACAATAACATGTATGATTATGGAACGCCATGGCTATCTTTGCATGAATAAGTTCTTTATATGCTGCAGAAACGTCTTTATATGCTGTCCAAACTTCTTTATATGCTGTGCCAACTTCTTTATATACTGTACATATGTCTTTATATGCTGTACACACGTCTTTATATGCTTTACAAACTTCTTTATATGCTGTACAAACTTCATTATATGCTGTAGAACATCTTTATATGCTGTACAAATGTCTTTATATGCTGTACAAATGTCATTACATACTGTACAAACGTTTTTATATGCTGTACAAACTTCATTATATGCTGTACAAATGTCATTATAAGCTGTGCAAATTTCTGTATAGGATGTGCAAACTACGGAGGTCAGGGCTTCAATTATTATCCCAGATGATGTGCAAAGTTCTTTATATGATGTACAAACTTCATTACACGCAAACGTATGTATATGCTGTCCAAACTCCTTTATATGATGTCGTTTCTTCAATATATTCGGTGCAAACATGTTTATTTCATTATATGCTGTCATAAATGAACATGTTTATATGCGGTCGAATTTTCTTCAAACGAAACTTCTTTATATGCTGTCGAAACTTCTTTATATGATGATCACAATTCATTCCTTTAAAGATATTTGCACAGCATATAAAGAAGTTTGAACAGCATATAAAGAAGTTCGTACAGCATATAAAGACGTTTGTACAGTATGTAATGAAGTTTGTACAGCATATAAAGACATGTGTACAGCATATAAAGAAGTTTGTACAGCATATAATGAAGTTTGTACAGCATATAAAGAAGTTTGTACAGCATATACATACTTTTATACAGCATATAAAGATATTTGTACAGCATATAATGACGTTTGTACAGCTTATAAAGAAGTTTGTACAGCATATAAAGACGTTTGTACAGCACATAAAGATGTTTTACAGCATATAATGAAGTTTGTACAGCATATAAAGAAGTTTGGACAGCATATAGAGACGTTTGTACAGCATATAAAGAAGTTGGCACAGCATATAAAGAAGTTTGGACAGTATATAAAGGAGTTTGGACAGCATATAAATAAATTTGCATGTAACGAAGTATATACATCATATAAAGAACGTTGCACATCCTATACAGAAATTTGCACATTCCTGAATATAGTAAATTAAGGACCGCATATACTACAGAATGCACTCAGTATAAGGAACGTATTCATGCAAAGACAGCCATGGCGTTCCATATTTGTTACCAAAATGTATACTTTGAACGTATCAATAAATATTGCAATGTTTATATTGTTCTAATGTCAACTAGTTTGTTACTTACACTTTTATGTTTAGTCTTCCATAACGTATACTAATCTGTTTAGTCTTCCATAACGTATACGTCTTCCATAACGTATACTAATCTGTTTAGTCTTCCATAACGTATACTTATCTGTTTAGTCTTCCATAATGTATACACATCTGTTTAGTCTTCCATAATGTATACACATCTGTTTAGTCTTCCATAACGTATACTTATCTGTTTAGTCTTCCATAACGTATACTAATCTGTTTAGTCTTCCATAACGTATACTTATCTGTTTAGTCTTCCATAATGTATACACATCTGTTTAGTCTTCCATAATGTATACACATCTGTTTAGTCTTCCATGACGTATACTAATCTGTTTAGTCTTCCATAACGTATACTAATCCTGACGTAGTGTAGCTCAGTTATATGCTGACAGAAAAAAGAAACGCATAATGGGTATCTCCGCTATATATTGTATGTTTAACATGCTACTGCTAATCGAATGGTTCAGGGCGACATTAGGCCTGTCCTTTCGGAAAGAAGGTTTAAACAGCACCGAACACACCAATGGTTACCCCGTTAAAGTTTCATTATCGACAGAAAGCGCATGGTGAGCAAACTTAGGCTTTAAACGTTGCAATCTCTTAACATTAAACACAATACTGAAATGGTTTGACTTTTTCAAGCGAAACTTCAACGTTTATGAATTTCTAATAACAAAGTATACTTTGATTAAAAGGTCCACTACATGACAGAGTTGTCCTTTCTGTAATAATCTGTAATAAGTTGTAGCCCCTTTTTGTACAAAACACGTTGAGATATATCTGAAATATTACGTTGAATTAGGTGTGTATAAACAATATTTTGATTATGCGTTTCTTTTTCTTTTCAGTATATTATATTACGTTTATTGTTTCTATGTTTTACGATACAATATCCATGAATGTCGTAGGAGGAGGGGAAAAATAAAAATAAAATTCCATTTGATTTCAATGACTTTATTGTTTCGTCGGAAAACAAATTATTATGTGAAAATACATACTGATAGCACCTTTTTGATTAACCTTAATGGTCAATGGAAAACTTTACGTTTTTTTTTTCGGTAAACAAAAAACTAAAACATGAACATTTTTTGTTTATATATACTTTAAAAGTGTTTTTTTCCTAAATGCACAATCTAGAAATATTATGATACCATGTAATATATGAAAGTTTATCATATAACTTTTGATGTGGGAGTGGAATAACACCATTCTATATTTTCAATATACAACTAGTTATATAACTATGCAAATAAGCCTAGTATGTGCTGTCAAAACAAATCGATAATGACTATGATCCAGTTCCCACGGTTTATGTCGGTTTCGCGTGTTAAAGCGACAGGCAAAATGCAATAAAAGTCGATATGTGAGTTATGCGATAAAGAGAACATTCGTTCTCAAACGTCCAACAAACTCGTTAGCAAAAATGATATAATGTTTGGCAAGAGCCTCGCATTATATCATTTTGCCAACTCGTTTAATAAATTCAATAATGAATGAGTACTCGTGCAAGATCCCCTATATATTTATCATTAGAATGCTAGCATGTAGCTAGTATGGTTACAACTAATGATTGAATTTGTGACATAATAGCCCTTAAATATCTCTTAACATGTCATTATTTAGCTGTTTCTGCCTAATAACTATTATAATATTCATTGTAAGATTTAAAAGCACTACTGACTCTTCCATGGCCGACATGATCTGTCATCAGATGTGTGTTCTACTGGGCGTTTGTTTCAATTCCAGTCATCTATGAGTAGTGGAGCAATTACAACAATATGTTATAAAGGTTTATTTAATGAGAGAACTCATTTGAAACTAGTCAATGATCCATGTTAAACGTAGTCCATGAATAGTATCAAATGTCTTTCTCTATTACACATCAGTGTTACATGTAGTTCACTGATATAAGAATCAGAAAGTATATTAGTCATGTCTAGCAAGGGAGATAAAGCGAGATATTATATCGATCTGTATACAGGGGAGATAACATGAATAGCATTAATGTTTAATAGTTTTCTGTTAGAATCTTAGAAGCATGTCATGTTGGAATAGCTTTTTATGTTTAACATAGAATGAATGAATGAATGAATGGTATTTCGACACGTAAATAGGTCATAGTGTGCACAAAAACTAATGAAGTTGAAGAAATGAAGTATTAATTAAAAATCAATGTAAATATACAAAGACAAAACCATTAAAAAATAAGGGATGATATGGCAGAAATATAAACCACATATGCACATCAACAAATGCCCGTCAACGGGTACATAAACAAGTAAATATATACAAGAATACATTATAATGATTTATACAGTCTGACCTCCCCAGGAAATCCAAAACAAGACCAAAATCCATAGTATCAAACAACTCCTTCATAGTACCAACAATGCAGCACCCTTGACGCATAGGATCAAAGTCTACACACTCCAACAAGATGCGTTTGACCGTCAACGGCGCAAAGCAGGGTACACATTCTGGCAATTGCTCACCCTGCAACAAACATGAATGAGCACAACGTGCATGGCCAACCCTGCACCGGGCCATGACAACCTCCTCCTGACGAATGGGTCAACCAGAAGAACGCCATTCTCCGAACAACGGTTCAACTGAATGGAGTCCATTGTCAACCGACAAACCCCAAGCGGCCCACAAAGTGTGTCAACACAACTTCCAAAATCAGTACAATGTTTAACATAGACACTAAATGAAAAACATATAAAGTGACATTATAAAAGGAAGCAAAAATAGTGTGCACTAATGGAGTAAATTGAGAACTTATATACAAAGTGAGAATCTTACATAAAAAATAACAGATGTTGGATTCATCAAGTCCAACTAAAGTTGTTGTTTTTTAAATCAGGTCCACCATGTTTTATTTTTTGTGTGGTTTTATTTTATTATTTTGTATAATAACATCATGTATTTTTCCATCGCTTTTCAAAAATGTCTTGTTTCATATTCTTGCAGGCTATACATTTCTCAACTTTAAACAGTATTTGAATATAGCTTTTGAAAACTGTTAAAGTAGGATTAGTGTTTTTAAATTTTTGATTGAATATAAATTTTCTAGCAGTAAGGAGGAGATTATTTAAAACAATATCATACTTATCATTTCCAAAGAGGATGTCAGTTACTGACCATACTGTATATATATCCTTACTTTTTATGAAAGAAATTTGCAAGTGCTTGCCAAAAATATTTTACTACATTACATTCATAGAATAGGTGTTTTATTGTTTCTATAGCTTCATTGCAAAAAGAGCAAATATCTGTATTAGAAATATTCATTTTTTTAAGTAAATAGTTTCGTTTCCAAAATTCTATGATATATTCTGAGTTGCAACCATTGCAGAGTTGAGTCTTTTGTCGATTTGAAGGGCATAATAATAATTTAGACTAGTATATATTTTGATATATGCAAATCATTGATCCATTTTCTTGCTAACTCTGCTGCAGTTTTATTGAATAGCATTGCATCATAAATGGATCTGCATCCTTTTTCATCTTTAAGAATTATTCCTATATGAAGCGGTATTATAGGAGTTGGACTATTGCTCGAGAAATGGGGGAAGTTAAATGTATTTAGATAACTTCTGACTGATGCCACTATTCCTTCAGTATTCTAAAGAAAATGGTTTGAATGTTAATTTTTTGTCTATATTCTATTCGTGTCAATAATTTTCCGTTATGGTTCATAATGTCATTTATGAAAGTTCCTCCTCCTAAATACCAATGTTTTTAAAAAAGATGGAAGTTTGTTCGACCTTAATATGTGGATTATGCCATAAAGGGACACAATGAAATTTGCTCCAAGATTTTGGGTTTGAACTACATGTATACAATCTTTTGTAAACTATCAAAGGCTAACAAACCTCTTATCCCATGACTAAAACGTAACTGTTACCATGGTAACTAAACGTTGAAATTCTTTAGTTTGAAGGGAAATTGTAACCATCATTGGCGTCTTACACAGATTATTACTGGATATTTGGCAATTTTAAAGGGATACTCGTCAATCTTGGTGTTTTAGAAACTCGCGGCGTCCCGTTGGTTTTCTAGACGAAAACTATTGTGTATCTAATTAAAGCAGGTTCCCAATGATCAGTACATGAACAATGCTTATTAATAAATGCAGACAATTCTCAAGTTTTTGTGTCTGTGTGATCAAGATCGATTCAGGACGTTTCGGCACCAAACCATTTCGATACCTAGACGAATCGGCACCTAGACGTTTCGGCATCAAACCATTTCGGCATCTATTTTAATTTTTATCCTAGACGTTTCGGCAGCCATTTACATTTGAGTATTATAATGAAGTAAAGAAGTTATGAAAATATTTTTTTCTATAAGATCACTTGTAATTCATTTAAAATGCAAAGTTAATTGCCTTTTGCCTTAACGGCAACTCCGAAGCGGTTTTGAGCCTGAATACAACTAAAACATGAACATAAATAGGGCCCATTTGGTAATCACTTGTAAAATTTAAGTAAATACGACTTTTATATTATATTGTAGCATGGTCACTGAAATTCCCTTTGTAATAGCTCAGGTGTAAATCGTTTAATTGAAAATATTGAATATGTTCCTTTTACCATGTATAATAATGTATACCTAAGACCAAATAAAAACTTATCTGTATTCATACAGTATCTTTTAATTCTACACTTTACCTTCCTGTCATCTCCGTATCGACGACTACAGATATGTGACTTGAACAAAGCCTCCACAAACTAACCCATTATTAAAATCGTCTACATATAACGCATGCGTTATACTTTTCTTGTTCTACATAAATTGCATTTGTTCAGTCATTAATAATGTCTACGAATAGTATAAAGCATATTACTAACTGTTGATTACATTTCACCAATAATATATTCAAACCTATGGTAGAATAACGAAGAAAAGTTGTAAACTTAAAATTGTATTTGGTTTAAACATATTTTATTGCATTTTTTAACAAAGTATGCAAATGGGTCGGGCCACAAGTTCTTACAACATTAGTTACGGCCCTTCCCAATACAATTTAAATTACAAAGAGCAATTTTAATGTTATGGCTATAGTAAACATATTAAGTAACAATGAATACAGAAACTAAATGAATTAAGTTTACAAATGTAGACGTAAACAGTTGTCACAATAGTTGGGTGAAAGAAAAGAAAAAGAAAAAAGAAAAGAAGGAGGAGAAGACGACAGAATATGTTTAATAAGAGTACATAGGGTCAGTCCGAACACACTGCTGAGTTGTTTTAATACACTAGTTAAAACGCCTGGTGTCTTTTATATATGTTTGCACAGCTAGAAAAACAATTTCATTTTCTTTATCACTAAATACTGTATTGCCAATACACAATTTGTCAACGTTCAACGGATGGAAGAGTCTGGTTGATATAAACAGGTCACGCCGCTGTTCAGTAAATCGACAACATTTAAAAAGAAAATGTTCAGCATCTTCTTTGTCTTGTCCACAGTCGCATGTTGGTGATAATCGTAAATGGTTCAAATACAAATCACCATTAAGGTTGCTGCATAAGTTTCGAATGCGAGCATGAATTACAGAAAGTGATCGTGAGCCGCATAAATAAAACGACGGGACAGTGGGACGCTTAAACATTGTGTTGAGGAGACAACATTTAAATGCCTTTAAAGATACTAATTCACGAACATGTGTAGGTAGATTATTCCAAAGACTTAATGACGAAGGGATAAATGATTTGGAAAATAACTCAGTTCTCCTTATCGGTGTTACGTAGTCATCGGAGTTCCTCAAGTTGTAATTATTAATATCTCTAACAAACGGAGGAAACAAGTTATTTACACTCTGAGGCAACATTTTATTTTTAGCTTTAAATACAGTTATGAGTTTCTGAAATGTTCGTCTGTCTGCTAGCGAAAGCCATCCAATTTCGACGATTAATTTGTTAATAGATACGGATCGAGTCAAACCGGTAACAATACGCGCAGCTTCATATTGCAGTTGTTCTAAAGAGTTTCTCTCACCGACAGTACAACCGTCCCACACTGTGGAAGCATATTCTAAAATTGGCCGCATATATGATATATATACGTGATTCATAGTTTTTCGACCTACTTTGTATTTTAAAATTCTCATTAGGCCTAAAACTTTGGATGCTGAGGTTAGAATGTTTTTAATATGTTCATGCCATTTACCATTATTACTTATAGTCAGGCCTAGATGTTTGTGATGTTCTACAAATGTAAGTTGTCCGTCATTAAAAAATAAATTTGGTTGTCTGATGTTATTTGTTGACGTTATAAATAAAACTGGGTTAAACTTTACTAACCATGTTTTAGCCCATTCAGACATAATGTGCAAGTCATGATTTAATATACCTTCCATATCTTCTGTGTTAGAAGTTGCGACTGAAAGCGAGCTATCATCGGCAAATAATCTAGTAATGCTTAACATATGTTCAGCGATATCGTTTATGTAAATTAAAAAGAACAAAGGTCCGAGTACTGAACCTTGCGGAACGCCAGCTGTTATTATTTTTAAATCTGATTTGGCATTTCCTATAAAGACTCTCTGTTTTCTATTGGAGAGGTAATCTGAAATCCATGATAAAAGTTTGCCATCGATACCATTTTGTTTCAATTTAAATAGTAATGCTTTCCGTTTTTAAAATTGTATTTAAATACTAGTATATGCAAACAGGTTTTAAAGTCCAAATTATATAGGATTAAAAAATTGAGAGGCTAAGTTTAAACCTTGATAAATACTTCAAGGCTGCGATTTGTCCCTTTAAGGCGTTATTTTGTAATGCATACCATCTTTAGTTCTAAATTACCATGTATGGAATATTTATGAATATGACAATTTACTGATTTATAGGAAAGAAAAGCACATTAACGCTATGACAAATAAGTATACTAAGTGTAAAAATGCATTATATGATCCGTAAAGGAATTGGCATTCATTTACAATGATTGTCTTTGCTGCAAATGACATTTATTAATATGCTGTATATTGCAATTTAACTTGACGCAATGACGTCATCGTTCTCAAACTGGCGGCTCCAAACCGATTTTCAAGCACATGTGTTTACTCTCGGCCTGCCAAGACCGTATCATGCATATGTCTTACATAGATATCTTGATTTATGAATATCATAGCTTAGCGATAAAATCAGAAGGAGGCCGGGTGACTGAGGCTAAAACACATTTAAATAGTCATATATTTTTGGTTCATCGTCCGATTTTGAAAATTCTTTCACCCTTTTCCAACATTTGTAAAACCACCAATAAAGTTTGTTTGAGTTTGAAAACATGTCAATTTATCCTTTAATCAAATCTTGTAAACGCAGAATTTTATTATATTTTGGTCATTGTTGAACTTTTTCGAGATCTTATTAACACAAACCGTTTTTAAAATTGGTACAACACATATTTAACTCCACAGAAAATAATCAAGGCAAGCACATCATGCTCGTTGTCAAAATGATCCAACATCGTTATGGTACAATCACTTTTACCATTTGACATTTGTCCATCGCATCTTACCATCGACATTCGCATTTTACCATCGCATCTTACCATCGACCATCGCATCTTACCACCGCATCTTACCACCGACCATCGCATCTTAACATCGCATCTTACCATCGACCATCGCATCTTACAATCGACCATTGCATCTTACTATCGCATCTTACCATCGACCATCGCATATATCGTGTTGATGTTGAAACACTAGTACTTTTGCATAAGAACACATAACTATTGCATATACCTGCTGTCAACCTTGTGTATATATATATATGTTTTGTATCCTCATGGGTCTTATCACCTTTTGGAATTTTACTGAATAAAAGATTATACATATGAAATGCGCATATGCATTAATGATTAAGCGACATGGTTACCTTCGGTTTTATTTTTATTAATGAAAATGTTCGGCCTGGAAAGCTCGAGGGCTGGGCTGCGTTTTATTGTTCAATTGCGGATTATATTGCTAACAGATGTACACATAATTAAGTATACTCCTGTCACGAAACAAAAGCATCATATGAATTGCTATTAAGAGTCGTCTAGTTTTCCAGACCAAACTGTTTCATTAACAATAATTTAATAGTACGGATAATGGATTCTCTTTCTACTTGAAAAAAATCTATTTTTAAAATTATAGATACACGTATTAACTCTTATAATGCTAACCCATCTTTACTTCCTCCGAGATCTAGATTTTCGTTTCGTAATTAAAAGTCGGGAATTTCATAATAAATCTGTTTTAGTTCCTGCTGATAAAGCAGCTAATAATGTAATTATTGTTTGACGCCTACATTGCATCAATGTTCTATCTCTGCAACTCGGTAGCACTAATTCGTATACTCCAGTTCAGAGGATGATGTTGTTTCCACTCTTATCACTCTCTTCACTACATTCAAGGCTGGGGTACACGAAAAGCAAAACAAACTGCAAAATGTAGTATTATGTACTGGATTCCTAAATTACATAAAAATCCGCATAAGCTCGCTTTATTTCAAATTCTAGTGCCTGCACCACCACAAGCAGCTCCAACTTCTTGTCTTACTGCCGTTACAGATCACGTTAAACAATATTGTGCTGAAACGAAAACTCTGGGATTAATTTATTTTGGTCCATTAAAAATTCAGGAGACATTCTTGATAAAATTTGCAATAAATGTAAAGTTCCATCTGTAAGTACTTATGACTTCTCTACACTATATACAACCTTACCACATCGACTTATCAAAGACAAGGCTTATTGCTCTTATTCAAAAAAATAGTTCGCTAGAGAAAAAACTACATATTTGGCCTGTAACAATATTAAATCGTTTTTTACTAACGGCAGTTTGGACAATTACATTATGTGGACCTGCCAAGAAGTTTGCAGAGCACTCAATTTCCTATTAGATAATATTTTCGTCGGGTATGGAACTACCGTTCACAGATTATGGGTACGAATTGTGCACCTCTTGTCGCAGATTTGTTCTTGTACTGCTATGAAAGAGATTTTATGTTGAGTCATTCATCCGATACACAGGCAGATATAATTGAAGCCTTTAATTACACCTTTCAGTATTTGGATAACATATTGAACATTGACAATCCTTTCTTTTCTACTATGGTTAATACTATCTATCCTAAAGAACTCAACAAAGCTAATATTTGTGATACTGTCGTTTCTTTTCTTGATTTACATCTCTCGATTGAAAATGGCGAAATGATTAGTAAAATCTATGACAAGAGAGAGCTGTGACGGGACGCTACTAAACTTTATGGGCTGACCTAAGAGTTCGGTAAAACCATTCCACGCGACTAGAGCGGCAATGGCGTTGTCACAAAATGTCAAGGGACGGGTAGAGCGTATTGGTCGTGCATAGCCCTTGTAAGCACCTGTTAGTTACACCCTAATCCATTGTTCAGTTGAAACTAATTCACAATCTCCATGATATATTCAGGTAACTCGGAAAAGCGTGTACATTTTAAGTGGCCGCCAGAGGGCGCCGGAAGGGCCGTTTAATAAGTTTAGTTTTGTGCTAATGCATGTAAAAAATATAAGTCTATCTCATTAAAAGGCAAAATGGTGTAAGGGTCCTTTCGTGTAGAATTTAATACTGCGAATTTAGCCACGTAGGTCACGGAATGAACTGGGAAATAATGGTTTGGGCGTAACGTTTGCTATAAAATCCATTGTCTTCTAGTTTGGGCCGGGATTGCTCGATAGTTGCTTTGTTTGGAGCAGGAGTTGGAAGGCGAAAGTAACAGGCAATATGTGGTCAGTATTTATTTTATGAACTTTTATCGTACATTTGTATTCAGTGGGCGGCGCCATCTTGGTTGGCGGTTACGACATCCGGTTAGCTTTGATGTTTCTCAAACATTAACTTGAGACTAGCATATGATTTTAAAGTTACTTTATTAGATGTAATTATTGTAATTGATCATTGATTGTAAAACAATATCAATTTGATAACGTTGTATAATAGGTACATTAATTAACGTTGGCGTATAACTCAGTGATTGTAATACACGATTGAATTGATAACATTGTATATTAGGTGCATTAGTTAACAATGAGATGAGTGACTAGTATAAATGTTCGACGCGTATACATAGCGTTGTATAATATGGGCATTAGTTGACATACATGTGTGCATGCATAACTCAGTGAGTGTAATATACGAGTCATTTGATAACGTTGTATATTACATATATTAGGGGCATTGGTTAACAGCGTATACATGGCGTTGTAGGATATGTATACATTGCTACGCATCATTAGTACAGCTTACATATATTTATTAAATAATGATTTGTTTGGGTAATGATAATTATGCAATATTGTTATGTTTATCAACCGACATGTATAATTACAGCCTAAGCTATCCAGGTTTGGATATAAGCCATTTACGTTTGGATATAAGCATCCCGGAGTGGAGCTAAGCCTCTAGGGTGTGTAAGCCCTTTAGGTGATTCGACAATAGAATCAAAATATAACGTCACGAGCGGTGGAGACGGTCCCCGTACCTGTGCAACATGGCCAGGTTATAGAATCGACAACCCCCGAGACACGAGGTGGGCCCAATATCAGTCCTCACTGGAGGAACATCATCCACAACCTCAGTGGAGGTTAATCATCAGTATATCGCGTCATCAACCCTTATAGAAGGCATTTGATGACAATCACCCATTGGATTCGCGCATCATCATATTCATGAGCTCTCGCGTATCAGTTATCGCGCTAGATCATAGATCAATATTGTTATAACTTTAACAACACTTTAGTGTCGTATACAATGTGTCGACACATTCAGTATTTGTGATAATACTAAGAACGTCTTAAACGTTCATGAGAACAGTCTTTTCATATTTCATCTGTGTATTCGCTTGTTTTTTTTGATAATTGTATATATATTTAACATATTTTAAAAGTTGCATTAAACTTATGTAAATGCATTCACCGTCATTGATTCTTTCCTGAGTTAGCCCCCAACCACTAGGTTTTCAGAGTAGTGGGATTTTGGGCAAATACGGAAGGAAAGAATCAATAAGTGATCTATACTATGATATACTAAATCTCTAGTTATCATTTTAGAAATGTGTACCACCCTCTGATCCATCAAGGCGACTGTAGACGATCACGGCCACAGCTTGGAAGACAAGTCAAGACATGACAAGGGTAGGGTAAGTACACATTGTTGTCTTTCCTTGGCACGAGGTCGCAGTGGTCTACACGATTAGGTCTGAGGCACTTTTTGATCCATAATTTGGGGTTTTGTCTTACCTCCCTTGATATACCAATAATTTCCAGTGAGGTTGGCGAACAAGACGTTCTACTCTTTTGTGACACTCGAATATAATTATATTGATGGGAGAAGTAAATATACATGTACATGCTATACACATTTCTATGATTGTTTAGGGTTTATGTCCAACATCAAATATAGATATTTTATGTAGTGTATGTTTTGTGGAAGCTAGGTACTATCTATACATAACCATTAGTAGTTAGCGCTAGTGCAAATGTGTATGTAACTTGTCCTATGATGATGCCCAGGTATTTACTGAGGACACAGTGACTTACCATTAGTAGTTAGTAGAGTATAATTATTAGTGACGTGTGTATTGTAGTTATTGTAGTGAGTATTCCACAATGTCTATAACCATGACGTCCATAAAGGAACTTACGGATATGGGTAAAGAGGTATGGTATACTGGAGAGGAGCTTAAAACCTTTGTTAAAGACGAACAGGCTAGGGAAAGGGAATTTAGACTTAAGAAAAGAGACGCTGAGAAAGATAGGTTAGAATTCGAAAGTAGACTAGCCACAGAGAAGATAGAATTAGAAAGTAGATTAGAGTTAGGGAAGGTAGCGCAGACTTATCAAGGCCTCATAGATTTTTTGCTGCGGGACCAGCTATCCAATGTTTGTAGTAGAGATCTGTTCTTATTTCTGAAAGAAAGAAAACTAGCTAGTGTAGAAGAAATGGCAACACAAGCAGATCAGTTTGCCGAGGCTAGAGGTGGAGCTCATATTGTAGTGTCGAAAGACAGAACTTTTAGAGATAGGCAAGGGGCAAAGTCCAGAGTGGAAACTAAAGAGGTGGAGGTAGTTCGATGGGAGCTAGAGGAGGTAGCAATAGTGGTAACAACATAGGTAGACCTTTTATTCGTTGTCGTCACTGTAATGGGAATCATGCTTCACATGAGTGTAGGAAAGCGGTGAAAGTATCCGCTGTCGTAGACAATTTTAGTGACAATAATAGAGTGGACAACAATGTAGGTAGTCAGAACCAAGGTTTTACCATCTCATGGAATTTCGGTAGCGGTAGAGGGGATCAAAACCGTGGTAGACGTAGAGGCAGAGGTAGTAATAGGCCGGTTATTAAAACCGAGAGTAGTAGCTGTTGTGTTAAAGCGGATGGCGTAATGGCGAATGTCTCTTTCCGTATGCAAATCTTCCAACGGCAGATGGTAAAGGGAATGGCACGGACGTAATTGTAATGAGGGATACAGGTTGTACAGGGGTGGTAGTTAAGCGTAGTTTATGTATGGATGACCAGTTGGTAGGTAAACAGTCACCGTGTATGTTGTTAAATAAGTCGGTAGAGTACGTGCCAATAGCGAGAATTGATGTAGATACACCTTTCTTTAACGGGACTACAGAGGCACTATGTATGGACGACCCGATGTATGATTTAACGATAGGGAACATAGAAGGTTCAGTACTTCCGGTAGTGTCCGATTTTAGGAGTAGCATAAGTAATGCAGTAGAGACTAGAGCGCAGGTTCAGAAGCAAGCTCAGGCTTATAGAAAATTAAAGGTTCCTGCAGCCGTAGGTGACATATCCAAAGCGGAGTTTATAGAAGCACAAACTCTCAGAAATTGTATTGGCCAGGCGTTAGTGGAGATGTAACTAGGTATTGTAGATCCTGCGATGTATGCCAAAGGACAGTACCAAAAGGTCGAGTGACCAAAGTACATTTAGGTCAGATGCCACTGCAAGATACACCATTTAAGCGGGTAGCCGTAGACATAGTTGGACCAATTTTTCCAGTGTCGGATAGGAAAAATAGGTACATTTTAACCATGGTAGACTATGCAACTAGGTATCCGGAGGCAGTAGCATTGCCTCAATTGAAACTGAGAGAGTAGTTGAGGCATTAGTTGATATGTTCAGTAGGCTAGGTGTACCAGAGGAAATGCTGACGGATTGTGGGTCACAGTTTACGTCAGAACTTATGGCTAAAGGTAGCAGGTTATTGTCTTTGCGTCAAATCATGACAATACCATATCACCCTATGTGTAACGGGTTAGTCGAACGATTTAACGGGACGTTAAAGCAAATGTTAAGGCGTATGTGTACAGAGAGACCCAAAGATTGGGACAAGTATCTCAATGCTTTGTTGTTTGCATTTAGAGAGATTCCACAAGAGATTTTAGGATTTTCTCTGTTTGAGTTATTGTACGGTAGATCAGTTAGAGGTCCCATGAGGATTCTTAGAGAGATGTGGGCAGGTGAAGTAGATAGTTGAGGAGGTGAAAGACATGTTGAAATTGGTTGTCATCGAACCTTCAAGCGGCCCTTTTTCATCCCCAGTCGTACTTATTAAGAAGAAAGATGGGTCAATTCGATTCTGTATCGATTTTAGACAGCTAAATAAACGTATCATCTTTGATGCAGAGCCAATGCCTAATATTGAGGAGGTATTCTCTAAATTTGCGGGATATTCTTATTTCTCGAAGTTAGACCTCAGTAAAGGTACTGGCAAGTCCCACTTTCAGACCAAGCTGTTACGCTCTACTGGCGTTGACCTTTTACCTATTAATTACAAGTTTCGTTTAGATCACTCTGAACTTGGACCGTTTGTTGTTAATCTTTTATCAGATTATAACGGTCAACCTTTAGACGTAGTTTTCGGTTATGTTAGCTTTTAATATAGTAACAGGGTA
This sequence comes from Cyrtodaria siliqua, assembly GCA_037043455.1. Lineage (NCBI taxonomy): Eukaryota > Metazoa > Mollusca > Bivalvia > Adapedonta > Hiatellidae > Cyrtodaria > Cyrtodaria siliqua. The sequence goes on from JAWPHD010007798.1 coordinate 91,105, forward strand.
TTTCAGGAACAACGGTTTGTTAACAGTTTAACTTCTTTTATTAAGCACAAGAATACTAATCATGTATATTAAAACAACTGTTTCTACCAATAAGCACACCACATTCGCAATATATTCTTCTCATCAAAATTGCCGATTTGTTGTACAATATACTTTAAATACTGTGTAGTGCACACGCGTTTTGTAATAAAATAATGAATCGCAACTTAAATCCCAATAGCACTCCGTATCTTTAGTGTCAATAACCAGATCCTAGAAATACATGCTATCAATAGTTCCAATGTTATATAATAAACTGTTATTTTAACTGCTATATAACTAAATATATATTCTTTACCTTTAAGTATCTAGTATTACTTAAAGTTCAATGCAAAACATTAATGATGCTTACTTATGATTTGCCTAAGTTCACTGTAACCGTGCAGATAGCCAAGAGCAACGATGTGTCCTGTATGTTAGATGATGCGAGACTGATCTCTCGATCAAATTTCGGGCCTATTTATACTAAAACTTAGAAAACGATCAAATAAATGATCAAAAATTGATCAATGTCGGGTTTTGGTCGTTGTTCGACGTTCGATGTTCGGAAACAATCAGTCTTTCGCACGATAACGTTCTTCTTCCGAACAAACGAACGTTTCCAACCAAACAAAACGCCGACAGAAAAAACAGTAATCTACGGCTTACAATGTATGAAAGTCTTATAATAAACGTAGTTTACATTAATTACAAATAATATTCTAACCCACAAACATACCAATGAACTGTTCCAAATGGTAGAATATGGTTTAAACATAACTTTATCTTGTTTGACAGCTAAGAATAAGGAAGCAATTACTATTGACAACGGAAAAGTAAACAACCCACAATGCATCAGTAAACATGGCCGACGTCATGCCGGTAAATTCTGATAAAGGTGTAACACACCCATTGATTGTTGCATTGAGTTGTGTGTGAATTAAAATTTAAATGTCATGTTGTCATTCATATCTGGGCCCAATTTAAAAATGAATAACTTACATTCTCATCACAAATGACATATATGCTGCCAAAAAATCCACAGAAAAATGGGGGTCATGTATCTTCTAAGAAAGAACTTGTCTCATGAATGAATGGTCCCTTTAAAAACATAAACACTGAGATGCCATAATATTGTATTCATACACTTATTTCCATATAAGCAAAATAAATTCAAAACTCACAATTTTAACATGGCAATGCTTGACAAATGTAACAAATAGATCAACAATGTGATATAAACCAAAAATAGCACTTTAAATTAGTGAAAATGCCTTTTTTTACAAAAAGAAATGAGAATTATTTATTGACGCCATTATGCGACTACCCCAGGCCGACACTTCCTGTATTGCAATGGGTGTGCTACACCTAAACAGTTGATAAAATCATCTTTTCTCGCGGAATGTGCACTGTCATAAAAGGTTATCATACTGTTACATTGTCACCAGATTATAAGTTGCGCCTGCTACAGTTTCAGACCAATAATTATAAATTAAAGACAAGCAATGGAAATTAAAGCGATCCGAGGAAAGGACAATATTGGGACAGACTATTTAAGTCGCCGCACATAATGACAGGTATAATACAATAGAATAATAGAGTATTGCAGTGTATTGTACAATAGCGGTGTATGTTATGACAGTTTAATGTGCAATTGTAGAATATTGTTGAAATTTTAATGTTTCTTATTATGAACCATGTCTTTTGCTAAGACTAATTAATAGTTTATTAACATGTCAATATTAATTATCATTTTGTTGAATTTTAAAAAGTGTAGCACTTTCTTTAAGTGGGGAGATGTTGTCACAAACTGTCATAGCCCTTGTAAGCACCTGTTAGTTACACCCTAATCCATTGTTCAGTTGAAACCAATTCATAATCTCCATGATATATTCAGGTAACTCGGAAAAACGTGCACATTTTAAGTGGCCGCCAGAGGGCGTCCGGAAGGGCCGTTTAATAAGTTTAGTTTTGTGCTAATGCATGTAAAAATATAGGTCTATCTCCTTAAAAGGCAAAATGATGTAAGGGTCTATTCGTGTAGAATTAAATACTGCGATTTTAGCCACGTATGTCACGGAATGAACTGGGAAATAATGGTTTTGGCGTTACGTTTTGCTATAAAATCCATTGTCTTCTAGTTTTGGCCGGGATTGCTCGATAGTTGCTTTGTTTGGAGCAGGAGTTGGACGGCGAAATTCACAGGAAATATGTGGTCAGTATTTATTTAATGAACTTTTATCGAACATTTGTATTCAGTGGACAGCGCCATCTTGGTTGGCGGTTACGACATCCGGTTAGCTTTGATGTTTCTCAAACATTAACTTGAGACTAGCATATGATTTTAAAGTTACTTTATTAGATGTAATTATTGTAATTGATCATTAATTGTAAAACAATATCAATTTGATAACGTTGTATAATAGGTACATTAGTTAACGTTGGCGTATAACTCAATACACGATTGAATTGATAACATTGTATATTAGATGCATTAGTCAACAATGAGATGAGTGACTAGTATAAATGTTCGACGCGAATACATAGCGTTGTATAATATGGGCATTAGTTGACATACATGTGTGCATGCATAACTCAGTGAGTGTAATATACGAGTGATTTGATAACGTTGTATATTACATATATCAGGTGCATTGGTTAACAGCGTATACATGGCGTTGTAGAATATGTATACATTGCTACTCATCATTAGTACAGCTTACATATATTTATTAAATAATGATTTGTTTGGGTAATGATAATTATGCAACATTGTTATGTTTATCAACCTACATGTATAATTACAGCCTAAGCCATCCCGGTTTGGATTAAGCCATCCACGTTCGGATATAAGCCTCCCGGAGTGGAGCTAAGCCTCTAGGGTGTGTAATCCCTTTAGGTGATTCGACACTAGAATCAACATATAACGTCACGAGCGGAGGAGACGGTCCCCGTACCTGTGCAACATGGCCAGGTTATAGAATCGACAACCCCCGGGACACGAGGTTGGCCCGTTATCAGTCTTCACTGGAGGAACATAATCCACAACCTCAGTGGAGGTTAATCGTCAGTATATCGCGTCATCAACCCTTATAGAAGGCATTTGATGACAATCACCCATTGGATTCGCGCATCATCAAATTCATGAGCTCTCGCGCATCACAGTTATCGCGCTAGATCATAGATCAACATTGTTATAACTTTAACAACACTTTAGTGTCGTATATAATCAGTCGACACATTCAGTATTTGTGATAATACTAAGAACGTCTTAAACGTTCATAAGAACAGTCTTTTCATATTTCATCTGTGTATTCGCTTGTTTTTTTTTGATAATTGTATATATATTTAACATGTTTTAAAAGTTGCATTAAACTTATGTAAATGCTTTCAGCGTCATTGATTCTTTCCTGAGTTAGCCCCAACCACTAGGGTCATCCTGCGACAGGCGTATAGGACTGGCAAGGCGACCCCTACACAAACATCATAAGTATCGTCAGTGCCCACACAGCGACGTGCACGCGGTGAAGATAGCAGGTGGGAAGTGTTTGAAATGAGTGTCTCGATTTATATATTCAATATCATTTTTACTTTTTCCCGGGTTACATTTAAATAAATAAAGTTTTAAGTATTCACTATTTCGTCTTATTATACTATAAATTGGTGCAATAATATAAAAAATTAATAACATGCAAAAACAAATTGCTTAATACTATTCTTATAATTAATATTAGAACAAATTAAAATGTTATGCAGAAAAACTTGCGGGACGCCGTGAGTTTTTAAAAAATAAAGTTTTCCGTGTGTCCCTTTAAAAGCCGCTCGCAGTTGCCTCCGCCTTCAAGGAATGCAGATGGCCTAAATATTTGACCAACTCTTCTTGAATGACGAGCTATATATTTGTTTACTTTTTTGCGCGGGGTTTGATGATTTACAACTTCCGGTTTTACGACAATACGTTCTGTATTTTATTACTAACTATGGCAGCCTAAATATGTTTTTAAGAACATTAACGCAATAGTTAATGATAAAAAATATTGTTTAAGTAGTTGTTTTATTAAGTTCTTAATTGTTTCAATTCCGACAATGAGATCTTGTTTGTCCGGGTACGTTTCTGTATATTTGGGGGCCGTTCTGGAATTCGAAGATATTCGGGTACGTTTCTGTATACATAAATGTACCCCGGGTACCTTTCTGTAGTACCCGATACGGGTACCTTTCTGTAGTACCCGATACGACAATGACACCATCAGCACTACTGAGGGACTGTCGGGCTACGCTGATCACTGATACAAAATGCTGGATTAACACTGCGAGATGTACGCCAGTCGTATGATGTAGGGTGACCAGTGGGTTATCTTAAATTACCATCGATACGACGGTGTTCATAGCGGAGGAGCTATCTACAGCAGAAACACGTTGGAGAAACCCTGCGGGATACTCACTGATCCTGTATTACAGAACGGCTCAAGATGAGCGAGTGCATCGGAGGAGCCATTATCAACTGTATCAATGGAACACGTGCAGCACATGCAGCCGGATCGACCTATTTGGGACTCATTTGGTGCCTTTAATCTCCTGCCTCCTTATTGTCTTAAACGATTTTGAGCCGGCAATCGGATTGACCTAGTCACAATTCTGCAGGCAATCCGATTGGCAAAAATGTTCTATTGGAACAGTAATCTACTTGGACTTTGGAATTCTACAATTAATCTTCTTCTAGAATATAATCTTCTACAGAATATCTGCCTATCAACTCTACTGCAGCTGTTCTATAGCAAACTTCTTTGGAAGAGGGATGTGGCACCTACGCTTACTCCTGGACCGGACTCTTTGCAACCATAATCATCTATAGAAACGCTCGGCAAAAGGCCTAGTTGCCATAGGGCAAGGATTTGTCCCCTCCCCAAAATAGCTTCAGTCCCAGTAGTCTGTAGGGCATAGACGGATGCAGCCTAGCATATTGGTATAGTATAATAACATTTAACTACAAGGAGACCATTCTAACAACCTAGAAATGACTGGTTAATTGACAATTAGTAAACAATTCAAATTTTAACAATTTAACAACAATTCATACATCTATAATGAAATAGTAATACTCTTGTCTATATTAAACTACTGCGGTTACAATAAATTACTCTAAAAACACTCTGTAAGTAATACCATCAAAATAAATATCAAACTGACAAATCCTGCTACAAATTCACTGAGTCGGACGAGGTGCATCTTATCTTGTTTAATAATATCGTCAACGTGTTGCTCACTACTTCTCGATACAACATGACATTAACTATAAACTCCTCTCCCAGGCATTAACTATAAACTCCTCTCCCAGGCATTAACTATAAACTACTCTCCCACAATACTTATTCACTACTCACATCTCATATAACCGAAGTCACGTGGGCTCTAAGGCACGACACTAAGATACAAAAAAACAACTCATCATTCGGTAATAACGTATGTTTCTCTAGTAACTATCTTTGTCATCCGACCGAAGAGGGCTTTAGCGCACGATCCTAAGATGTTAGATCCAAATAGAACAACAACTTAATTTTTTTTATCATAATATCAAAAGAGGCACTATGGCACTATCCTAAGATCATCAAACCGTATAACCATCTTTATTTAAAAATGCATCTACATCACACTAGGTTGAGGGTCGGTCGGTTTGCACCCCTCCTTAAGATTCAGTCCCTGAATTGCACGTTTTGTAATAGCTTTTTGCAGGAAAATACACAATCTTAAAGCTTTCTGCAGAAAAATACTGTATTAATATCATTATGGAAATCTTTGTACAGATAATAACAAAAACAATTAACTGTGTTTACAACTTACTTAACCATAGTCTCTTATCAAACTTTCAGATGCGTAAGGCACCAGAGACGAACAGCAGTAATGATAGTCATCTAAAAGAAAATCTCAACTGGTTTGTATACATGTCTAAGTAATGCTTAATAACGCTGACGGGGTCATTATCGTACCGGGTACTACAGAAAGGCACCCGGTGTACATTTATGTATACAGAAACGTACCCGAAAATCATCGAAATCCAGAAAGGCCCCCCAAATATATATAAATGTACCCGAGACAAAATACAATGTTGTACAACGCGGCCGTTACGCGTTCTGTTACTTCACGGAAAGAAACTTTCCGAGACTGCAATATTTCGTATGTGTCGTGCTCGGCCGTTTCCAAAGGTCCATTTATATATCATACTCATTGGCGGCAGTAAAACGTCTCCCCGCACTTGCAATCAGTATTGTTATTCATTCGATCTTTGGAGATCGCTGAGCCCGATACTTATATTTAGTGATCGGTGGTACATTTTCAATTTATTTTGTTTTCTTAATTCGGTGGTTCCACTACTCCCGCCGATAAAATGTTTTGGGTATTGTTTAACCACTCATAGGATATGTTGTCTCCTTTTAATTTAGTCTTTTGTCTGTTACTTGTGATACGCAGCCTTCATAACCGCTGCTCCCAACTAAATTCCTTTTTGTTTAGATCCTGGGACCATACGCCGCTGGATATAGTTCTGCTCAACGGCTAGAGGGCGTGAGCGGTACCTAGCATATTTCACTACCGCTCATGAACAGTCTCAATCAAGCCGATACTGCAATATTTTGTATCTGTCGTGCTCGGCCGTTTCCAAAGGTCCATTATCATACTCTTTTTCATTGTTTACAAACTTTAATCGATTCCCTTTTTAAAAACCGCTCGCAGTTGTCTCCGCCTTAAAGGAATGCAGTAGGTCTAAATATTTGACCAACTCTTCTTGAATGACGAGCTGTATATTTGTTTACTTTTTTGCGCGGGGTTTGATGATTTACAACTTCCGGTTTTACGACAATATGTTCTGTATTTAATTACTAACTATGGCAGCCTAAATATGTTTTAAAAAGTCTGAATAATAGCGCAATAGTTAATGATCAACCATATTGTTTAAGTAGTTGTTTTATCAAGTTCTAAATTGTTTCAATTCCGCCAATGAGATCTTGTTTGTCCGGGTACGTTTCTATGTATTTGTTTGGGGCCGTTCTGGAATTCAAATATTTTCGGGTACGTTTCTGTAACCATAAATGTACCCCGGGTGCCTTTCTGTTGCACCCGATACGACAATGATCTCATCAGCCTTAATAACTCAAGTGATGGTATGGTGCTGACTGTCATACCATCAACAACTCGATACTTAGATTACAATATAGTTAAAGTAGCAAGTGGTCCATATCCATACTATTTTAGAATAACATGACCAAACAAGTAATATTATTCAAACAAGAAACATTATTCAACAAGACAAATAGCTCATACGATATTAAAAAAAAATATAATAATATCTATTTTAATTTTTAATTGAATACATCACCATACCCTTGGTAGGTGGCACTTTACTATTTACATCTCGCATCATTCCACAAAATACTATTACAGTATACTCTACTAATAATGTGTATAGGTTCCACTCATTACTCTGTCACCACACTTTGTACACACAATTATATGCCTATGACTTGAATATATGTAACTTACTGATACACTCAAATGTAATCTAAACATAATCCTCATTATCTCATAATAAATGTCTGTAATCTGTAGAACATTTTGTTTTATAGTTATAGATGAAGAACAATTTGTTATATATTGTCTTACAGGTACTGAATGGTGAAGTGTCTTAACCTACACAGTATGTCACCAAGAACCATCATATTCCTCTTTACTATAATGAACAAGTATTACAGAAAAATATTATATGAAATTTAAATCTTTTTTTTTTAGATTTTTGAATATTTATCAGCAATAATAACTTTCAATAATTAGATTACTTAATTATTCTCCTTACTTAATGAAAAACTAAATCTATCGAATCAACCCTAGTCGACATCATTATTTGAGATCTGATTGATAGTTTACAGATAATAATCATTATTGGTTATTACAGAAATATTACTTCAACAATAAACATATATTCTACTCTAAGTCTTCTTTGATCCACTGTAAGGTACAATCTGTAAGAGAACAGAGTGGTGTCGGGTTGCCTTTATGTATAACTGTATCGAGTGTGCCTTCTGGGTATTGAAGTTTTACCCAAACTGAAATGTGTAATACTGCGTATTCAAGTTTTACCCAAACTGTATTATATAAAAACTGCTCCGTCAGGGGTATTCAAATTTCACTATTCAAGTTTTACCCAAACTTTATTATATATGAACTGCTCCGGTTTAACCCAAACTATAATTAATTGGTCTTGAGGTAGGTGTGCTTGGTGCCTTTTTTTCGTTTGCCTTCTTGGTGGTGGTGTTTGCAAATATCTGTTGGAGGTGGAGTTGTGGACGTATGGGTGTTGTCGGAGGTTGTCTGCTTGGTTGTAGATGCTGCAGTACTGTTGTCAGTGGCAGTGGTGTCTTTGTTGGGTGTAGTGGTCGGTTTCTGGATGGGTGCATTATCTGGATTGAGGTTGGGTGGCTTCAGTGATGGGATCCTGGTGGTGGTGGCAGTTGGTGTCTTGTTGGTGAAGTTGGTGTCTTGTTGATGATGACAGTTGGTGTTTTGTTGGGTGTCTTCTCTGAATCTAGAGTAGGATAACTCAGTGTTGGTGTCTCGTTGATGGTGACAGTCGGGGTCGTGTTGATGGTGACAGTTGGTGTCTTGTTGGTGATGGTTGGTGTCTTGTTGGTGACAGTTGGTGTCTTGTTATTGGTGACGTTGTGGTCTTGTTGATGGTGACAGTTGGGGTCTTGTTGTTGGTGATTGTTGGTGTCTTGTTGTTGGTGTTTTGTTGGTGACAGTTGGTGTATTGTCGATGGTGACAGTTGTTGATGGTGACAGTTGGCGTCTTGTTGATGGTGACAGTTGGGGTCTTGTTGGTGGCAGTTAGGTGTCTTCTCTGAATCTACAGTAGGAGAACTCAATGTTAGTGTCTTGTTGATGGTGACAGTTGGGGTCTTGTTGATGGTGACAGTTGGTGTCTTGTTGATGGTGACAGTTGGTGTCTTGATTGTGTCTCATTGTTGGTGATGGTTGTGGTCTTGTTGATGGTGACAGTTGGTGTCTTGTTGATGGTGACCGGTGGATGTCTTGTTGGTGACAGTTGGTGTCTTTTTGTTGATGGTTGGTATCTTGTTGGTGACAGTCGATGGTGACAGTTGGTGTCTTGTTGATGGTGACAGTTGGTGTCTTGTTGTTGGTGACAGTTGGTGTCTTGTTGGTGATGGTTGGTGTCTTGTTGTTGGTGACAGTTGGTGTCTTGTTGGTGATGGTTGGTGTCTTGTTGGTGGTGATGGTTGGTGTCTTGTTGGTGACAGTTGGTGTCTTGTTGTTGGTGATGGTTGGGGTCTTTTTGATGGTGACAGTTGGTCTTGTTGATGACATTTGGTATCTTGTTATTGGTGACGGTTGGGGTATTTGTGATGGTGACAGTTGGTTTCTTGTTGATGGTGACAGTTGGTGTCTTCTTGGTGACAGTTGGTGTCTTGTTGATGGCGACAGTTGGTGTCTTGTTGTTGGTGGTGGTTGGTGCCTTGTTGGTGACAGCTGGTGTCTTGTTGATGATGACAGTTGGTGTCTTGTTGGTGGTGACGGTTGGTGTTCTTGTTGGTGACAGTTTGTGTCTTGTTGTTAGTGACGGTTGGGGTCTTGTTGATGGTGACTGTAGGTGTCTTGTTGGTGACAGTTGGTGTCTTGTTGATGGTGACAATTGGTGTCTCATTGATAGTGACAGTTGGTGTCTTGTTGATGGTGACAATTGGTGTCTTGTTGTTGTTGACAGTTGGTGATGGTTGGTGTCTTGTTGGTGTCTTGTTGGTGTCTTGTTGGTGTCTTGTTGTTGGTGACAGTTGGTGTCTTATTGGTGATGGTTGGTGTCTTGTTGGTGACAGTTGGTGTCTTGTTGTTTTCATGACAGTTGGTGTCTTGTTGTTGGTAATGATTGGTGTCTTGTTGTTGCTGATGGTTGGTGTCTTGTTGGTGGTAATGGTTTGTGTCTTGTTGGTGTCTTGTTGTTGGTGGCAGTTGGTGTCTTGTTCGTGACAGTTGGTGTCCTTGTTGGTGACAGTTGGTGTCTTGTTGTTGGTGACGGATGGGGTCTTGTTGTTGGTGACAGTTGATGTATTTTTGGTGATGGGTGGTGTCTTGTTGGTGGTGACGGTTGGTGTCTTGTTGTTGACAGTTGATGTCTTGTTGTTGGTTACGGTTGGGGTCTTGTTGATGGTGACTGTTGGTGTCTTGTTGGTGACAGTTGGTTTCTTGTTGATGGTGTCTTGTTGGTGACAGTTGGTGTCTTGTTGATGGTGACAGTTGGTGTCTTGTTGATGGTGACAGTTGGTGTCTTGTTGGTGGTGACGGTTGGTGTCTTGTTGTTGACAGTTAGTTTCTTGCTGATGGTGACAGTTGGTGTCTTGTTGATGATGACAGTTGGTGTCTTGTTGTTGGTGACAGTTCGTGTCTTGTTGTTGGTGTCTTGTTGGTGACAGTTGGTGTCTTGTTGGTGACAGTTTGTATATTGTTGATGGTGTCTTGTTGGTGACAGTTGGTGTCTTGTTGATGGTGAAAGTTTGTGTCTTGTTGTTGGTGTCAGTTGGTGTCTTGTTGTTGGTGACGGTTAGTGTCTTGTTATTGGTGACAGTGGTGTCAGTTGGTGTCTTGTTGGTGACAGTTGGTGTCTTGTTGTTGGTGACGATTGGTGTCTTGTTGTTGGTGACGGTTGGAGTCTTGTTGTCGGTGATGGTTGGTGTCTTGTTGATGGTGACAGTGGGTGTCTTGTTGGTGACAATTGGAGTTTTGTTGATGGTGACAGTTGGTGTCTTGTTGGTGATGGTTGAGGTCTTGTTGATGGTGACAGTTGGTGTCTTGTTGTAGGTGATGGTTGGTGTCTTGTTGTTTGGTGGCTGGCAGATGAAGGGTTGTTTTGGTGTGGTAGGTAGCGGCCTAAGAGGATATAGGGTTACGACTATGTCGGACAAGGAATCGTCGGAGCCTTCCTCTAAACCAAGAGAATCACAAGGGTTGATAATCCTTCTACGTGGAGAGTCTCGCTGGGGGCTCAGTCCTGGGTTTCTTGGTGTGAGTGGACGTTTCTGGGGGCGAAAGCTTTCTCTTGTAGTTGACTTTGAACCAATACGCATTTAAAATGAGTCACCATTGTTGTGTCCTTGTAGGTTCTAAGCAAGTCCAAAGCTTCTATACCACTTACACCACTCAGTGTATTATATCGGACATAGTCCCTTTTTGTGGCCCGACAGATGTGATTCCCTACATCCCTTGAAAAGGTCTTGTTGCATAGGAGGCATCTGTATCATAAACCGCTATAGTTCTCATGACAGTGGCGTTCAATGGACCATTTCGTCGCAACCTTCATGTTCGGACAGATGGTACATTCATACACCCAACCCTGCAAATAGAGAAATTAATCTTGTTTTATACATATCTCGTTATAGGTTGAAGCTGGTTAGAAATGGCTGGATATTGGAAATGGCAGTTTAATTCAACAGCTGGTGGGGAAAAAGTCAAGGTGAGTATAGGCGTCTTAGGAGACCCATGTGAGGCAACTAAGTTGACAATCTCAGAATTATTTGATGCAATTTCTATTTCTAATAACACTTGATAATAATAATGATAATAACCATGATAACATGTTTGAAGTATACAATTATCTTAGTCTGTAGTCATAACCTTTTGTGTGTACACTAATTCACTGTATTTTCAAACCATGTAGGTTTGTTTATTCCCTGATAGGGCTTTAACCTATCGTGGTGTACCACCTTAGGGCGACTTCTTGGGCCCTCCTTTATTCTATACAAATTATCGTTTATCCTGGTGGTCACAATCATTGCCTTTGCAGTTTTAGACTCTTACCTTTAGTCCGTCGTGGATCATGATACCACACTGCTGCACCTACATCATAGGTGTTGAAGTATGTTTTCCTGTCATATTGTTTCTTCATGTTTCTACTTGCTATATCTATGTGCCTGCGAGCAAACGCATGGTTATTTTTTACCTTTGCTCCAGCTGATATTGGTATCCTGTTTCTGATATGACAGCACCTTCTGCAGGCTTACCCATAGCCAGGTCAATTGGTAAATTGAACTCTCGACCTAGCATCATTTTACAAGGAGTTACCCCTGTAAATTCGTGGAGAGAAGACCTGTATGCGATCATTAACAGTGGAAGTTTTTCATCCCAGTTTCTCTGGTTTGAATCAACAAAAGCAGATAACATGTTTTCTATAGTAGGGTTAGCTCTTTCAATAAATCCATCGGACATTGGTCTAGATGCAGTGTCTTGTGAATTCCAAGAAGTTTGCATATCTCTTGGAATTGCTTGCTTTCGAAGCTGGAGCCACGGTCTGAGTGCAGTGCCATTTGACATATACATTTATTGACTAACTCTGTTGCAACGAGGTCTGATTTCTGACTTTTTAGAGGGATATCATCCACCCATTTGGTAAATAAGTCGCCTACTACCATAATATAACAATTATCTTGGTAAGTAGTAGGGTATGGATGTCTGTTGCTTTTCGTTCCATGGGTTGCCCCACATTGTAAATCTTCATTGGAGATTTTGCTATTCTGGAAGTAGTTTTTCTACCAACGCAGGTGTCACATATTTTACACCAGTGCTCAACATCCTTTCTCAGTCCACACCAATGAAATCTTTGTCTGACCTTCATTAAGGTCTTCTTTATGCTCCTGTCATGCTATTATGCAACTGAAGAAATATGTCGTTCTTCAAACTAGGCGGGATAATGATTTGTCGATCTACTTTATCGCTTTCACATAGCCTATATAATATTTCATTTTTCTCTTTTCCATGATATCAACTTTGATAGAGAAGCGTCTTGCAACTGTACCTGTTGAATAGTAGCTTCACTTAAGTCAGACTCTGCACCTTTGTCTGTACTAGTACCTGCCTGAACCTCACCGTTTACATATCCATACAACGTAGGATCTGATATACAGTCCTGGTCATCACCAGAGTTATAGCCCTCGTTTGGATCTGTATTAAGGTCGTTTGGTTGTTTGCTTGTAGATGGTTCTGGGTTGGAGGTTGTGCACACGGCATTAACTGAAAGAAGTTGTGGGTTGGGACTAAAATCCTTCTGGGGTACCACTATCTTATCATAAATTGAGGTGTCACCTACAGCTTTATGTGTATAATGGTATAGATATCTCATTCTGCTAAGACTAAGTGTCCAGACTCATTTTCTTTTTCAGAACCATACTTGTGTTCAGCTCTCTCACAGTAGGAGCAATTTTGATCAAGACAAGGTCTGCGCGATAAAACGTCACAGTTGGAGTGAACTCTACCAGGCCTATATTCCACCTTGAACCGACAAGAGGACAATATTTCAACCGATAAGAGGACAAAATTTCAAGCCAACGTGCAAGTTGACCCTCACAGTTCTTGAAATTTAGTAAGTATTGGAGACTACCATGGTCACATCGACACTTGAATTAGGAAGTGATGAAAATGTTTTATGGCGCTGACTAAGGTTAGAAGTTCTTTTCTAGTCACATAATAACGTCTTTCGGTTTTTGTAAAACAACGAGAATAGTAGGCAATAACTTGTTCTTTTCCATTGTTAATCTGGCTCAACACCGCCCCCATACCTATATTTGAGGCATCGGTGTCTAAAACATACTGGGCATCTGGCATTGGAAATGCCAAGATGGGAGCGTTAGTGAGACGTTTCTTTAATGTCACAAAACTCTTTTCACACTCATCATCCCATGTGAATGGTCTATTTTTCTCTGCCAGTTTATGTAGCGGTTTTGCAATGGTTGCAAATCCCTGAATCATTTTTCTGTAGTATGAAGCTAGACCAATTATAAAGCTTCGTATTTCTTTTAGGTTGCGAGGTCGTGGCCACTCTGCCACTGACTTTACCTTTTCAGGGCAGGGTTCTACTCCTGCCTCACTGAGTCAGTGTCCCAAGAAACTAACCACCCGTTGAAAGACATGGCATTTCTTTGGAGAAAGTTTAAGATTTGCTTCTAATAATCTGGTGAAAATACTCTCCAAGTTTTTCACTTGACCTTCAAATGTCTTACTTGGTGACAACAAGTCATCAAGATATATCAGGCAAATAACATAGGATAGGCCTAATAGAAGCTTTTCCATGAGTCTCTCAAATGCTGCTGGACTAGTCATTAACCCAAATGGCATGCGTGTGAATTGACGAAAAGCAGTGACGGGTCTATCACACTCTTTAATTAGGACTTGATGGTGTGCAGAGTTGCAGTCGATGGTGGAAAACCAACTTTTCCTTGATAATTGATTCTATCAAATCGTCACACCTAGGTAATGGTTGAGCATCGCCTTTGACAATTGATATGTTGACTTTGCGTAAATCTATACAAAACCTTGTAGTTTCATCTGGTTTAGGCACCATTACTACTTGGGACAGCCAGGGACTACATGCAGGTTCTATAACTCAGGCATTTGCTAATCTTTCTATTTCATCTTCAGCTACCTTTCGCTTAGACAAGGGTATGCGGCAAGGTGCTGTTTTTACTGGTTTATTGTTTCCAGTTTCAAAGGTAAATTCCATTGCATTTGTAAACCCAAGATCATCAGAATCTTTAGAAAATATCTCCTGGTATTTTATTAACAGTTGTTTGAAAACGAGTTTCTGCTCTACAGTGAATTCATTGGAGCATCTAGTATAAACCTCTTCATAGTGAGATGGTAAATTCTGTTGAGTTTGCTTACTTACACAAGCTTCTGTAGTGGTGGCTGCACTAACAGTCTCGTATTTTATATTCTCAACAGATTTTAAATTTGCCACAATAGTGCACTTATGAAGTTTACAATTTTCTGTTCCTAAGTTTGCTAATCTTATTGGAATGCAACCATCCTCAGGGTTTACAAGTGCATTTGCTATTAATAACCCACAACGCTCAACAAATTCTTCTTTTGCTTCGGTGATGCCTGCTCGCTTTCGATTGAAAGGATCCAAAGGCTGCCCCATTATAATAATTTCGCAAATCAGGAGGTATGCCTACTGTTTCCTTCACTGCAACCTTACACACATTAGGATAGTTGTTGTTGGAATGCTCAAAATAACGAATCTTCTCCCCATTTACTTTAAGTAGATTATTTTCAACTAACAAATTGCATCAGCCCCTCATGAAGTCAAGTCCTAAAAGGCCATCCTTTTGTATTTCAGCTACAAGAACATCTATGTTGAAAGTTTGAGATCCTAGCTGCAGATCAACATTCACATTACCATAGAATGACGAGACTTCACCCGTGACAGTAAGAAGTTTGGTGTGTACACGCTGTATTGAAGGACAGACATTTGGAGGTAAATTTTGTAGGAATTCTTTATTAAGAATAGTTAATGCAGAACCACTGTCCACTAGAAAAGTTAGGGATTTGTCTAATCATTTAGCTTTGACAAAATACCCATCTTTAAACCCTGAATTTGGTGTAATATTGTATGCACCTTTTGGCCCATTTACTACTGTCGACCTGTGGACCTCCAGTTCGACTGAATCCCGTTTCCCTGGTTTGTTTGTTCATTTTTGTTTCTCCAGTTTGAAGCCGGTCTTTCTTGTCGATTAGAGGGATGTATACCCTGTCTATACTTCTGCCTTTATGGAGGATGTTGGTGATAATAATGATTGTCTCCCCTGAACTGATTATTTTGATGTGTTCTAGGATTGTGGGAATAATTGTGATTGTCTCCGCTGATCTGATTATTTTGATGTGCTCTTCTGGGTGGTTGAGTTGTATTGGTCAAATTTGTTTGATAAGGTCTCAAGAGCAAAGTTTTGTCATACTGTCTGAGTTTTGTTGATTTGGAGTAATTACCTCACCCACATACTTTATTCGGAGGCTATCTGACAGTTTGTATGCCTCCATTTTCTTCTGCTTGAGAGATATATTCAATGCTAAGTTCCTTTAGTCGTATTCGAATATTGCTATCACTTATCGCATCGATAAACTGATCTAAGGCAATTACATTTATAAACTCATTTGTTGTATTTCGATATGCCTTTAAAGTTCTGATGGATTGTGCTAAATCTTGAATGGATTACCCTTTTGCTCTAGTGCGTGTTTTGAGTTGAAATATTTCTGCTCTATTCTCAGACCCAAAACGAGCATTTAATTTGGTGACTAAGTTTCGATAATCACGTGTTTCTGTCAGTGACATCTCAATCAGCATAGCCAGACAAACAACTTGCCAAATATAATCCTTTCTCGTGGTAATGCCATTTGTTTATGTCACAGCAAATTTGGAATGAGGTGAGAAATTCTGTGAGATCTTCATTTCCATCATATTTCTGGGGTTTTATGTGCATGCGGTTATCTCCCTTAGACTCAATTGCAGGATTTTGGTGTCTGTTTTCATTTTCTAAATTCCTGTGTTGATAGACCGTTTCATTGGGAGATTGTCTCACAAAGGGTTGGTCATTGTTATTGTTTTGCCCTAATTGATTTTTGCAAGTTGTCATTTTTAGCTCGACTGATCCGAGATCAGCAGCGCTTATGCCGTGGTGCGGTGTCCGTTGTCTGTCCGTAAACTTTTTTTCGTGTTGATTACTTCTCTGAAACTCCTGGATGGATTTTCATAAAACTTTACAGAAATGTTGCCCATGAAGTCTAGTTGATCCTAGCAAAAATTCATGTTGATTTGAAATCCAAGATGGCCGCCACGGATAAAAGTAGATTTTTAAAAAACAACTTTGTAGCGAATACTTCTTGAAAACTATAAGTGATATTGATATGGGACTTTTTCTAAAATGATCAGCATGACATGACATGATGTTTGTCCTTGTCGAAAATCGTTTTGATTCGACATTAAACATGGCTGCCAGCGGCCATCTTTGTTTATATAGAGTTATATAGTAACAACTTGTAGCGACTACTCCTCTGAAACTACTTTACGGATTTTCATGAAACTTCACAGGAATGTTGCTCTTGATGTCTAATTGATATTACCAATATTTCAGGCCGGCCAGAAATTCAAGATGGTCGCCACGCCTAAAACATTTTTTTAAAAAACAAGTTTTTAGTGACTACTTCTTGAAAACTATAACTGATATTGTTATAGGACTTTTTCTAAAATGACCAGCATGACATGGTGTTGATCCTTGTCAAAAATTATTTTGATTCAACATTAAACATGGCCGCCGGTGGCAATCTTTGTTTACATAGTGTTATATAATAAACATTTGTAGCGACTACTCCTCTGAAAGTACATGACGGATTTTCATGAAACTTCACAGGAATGTTGCTCTTGATGTCTAATGGATCCTAGCAAAATTTCATGCTGGCCGGAAATTCAAGTTGGCCACCACGGCTGAAAAGTTTGTACTGAAAACTTCTTGAAAACTATAAGTGATATTGATATGGGACTTTTTCTAAAATGATCAGCATGACATGTTGTTGATCCTTGTCGAAAGTGATTCAACATTAAACATGGCTGCCAGCGGCCATTTTTGTTTACATAGAGTTATATAGTAAAAGCGTGGAGCGACTACTCCTCTGAAAGTACATGACGGAATTTCATGAAACTTCACAGGAATGTTTCCCTTGATGTCTAATTGATCCTAGTAAAATGTCAGGCTGGCCAGAAATTCAAGATGGCCACCACGGCTAAAAATATATTTTTAAACAACAAGTTTGTACTGAAGACTTCTTGAAACAATAAGTGATATCGATATGGGACTTTTTCTAAAATGATCAGCATGACGTTGGTCCTTGTTGAAAATTGTTTTGATTCGACATTAAACATGGCTGGCGCGGCCATCTTTGTTTACATATAGTTATATAGTAAAAACACCTCTGAAACTACTTGACAGATTTTCATGAAACTTCACAAGAATGCTGATCTAGCTATCAAAAACCTATCAGTAGAGCTTCAAGGTCATTGAACTCTTGTCTCGTTCAATGTTTTGTAACCTATGGTGCATTTCTTAATTCATTGAACTAAATCTAGCCATTTCTCATTCATAGCTTGCATTTGATTAACCAGGGTCGTTACAGTGCTTTGAACCTGTGTAGTCATTTCATGGAGTTGGTGCTCAATACGCCTTTCAACTCTTGTCAAAATCTAACGGTGATCTGGTATCATCATTGGTTGGTGATTGTGGATCTGCAATTGACTCTTCTTCTGTAGATTTTCATTATCAGATTGATCCATGTTGAACCTTTATTAATTTTAATGTTTGTTTTGTTTTAACTTCAGAATACCAAGATGATTCATGGTAAAAAAACTAGGTATTCTGCACCAGATTGTGGAATTACCAGGATGCTAATAGCCTATGGTTGGTGTATTCACCGATTGTTGGTAGAAACACCAGAACTGACTTCTCACCGAATGTCGATGGAAACACCAAGAGTAACTGATATTTGTGGAATATCACCAAGTAAATTGGCACCGAATGTTGGAGGAAATCATCACAAATTAGATTCCCTAATTTTTAGTTCTACTGGCCAAAGGCCAGATGAGCTTATGGGATCACTTTTCGACTGTCTTCTGTCTGTCCGTCTGTCTGTTAGCAATTTTATAAAATCGACATCTCCTCTGAAACCGCTTGAAGGATTTTGATGAAACTCCATCACAATGTTACTTGGGAGGGTCCCTCTCAGATTTGTGTTTTTCATGGCCGCCAGCCATCCAAGATGGCCGCCATGGCTAACACTACGACAAATTTAAGGAATTTTCAAACGACATTTACGAAACCACTTATTAGATCACCTGAGCCGAAGGCTCAAGGTGATCTATTGGGATCACTCTTCGTCCGTCGTCCGTCCGTCCGTCCGTCTTCGTCGTTAACTTTTCTTCAAACGACTTCTCCTCCAAAACCGCTTGGCTAATCTTGACTAAACTTCACAAGGATGATCCTTAGATGAATGCTTTTTAGATTTGTTAAAATTAGGGCAGAACAACATCCAAGATGGCCGCCATTACCATATATAGTTGAAACCTTAAAAAATCTTCTTCTCAAGAACCGCTTGACAGATTTCAACAGTTTTTCTTTTAAAATGATCACCAACGCCTAGACTATCAAATGAAGGCCCGAGGTCAAATATGGCCATGCCCCGGGGGTCCAAATTTGTATATTGAGATTTTGCATATTTTTCATATCGACATATAGGAAAAAACTTTAAAAAATCTTCTTCTCTGAAATCACAAGGCACAGAGCTTTCATGTATTACATGTTGCATCAGCTTATGGTCCTCTACTAAGTTTGTTCCAATGGTAAAACCTGGGGTCAAATTTGTCCCCACCCAGGGGGTCACATTTTTACATAGACTTAAATAGGGGAAAAAATCTTTTTCTCGGAAACTACAAGAACCAGAGGTTTGATATTTTGCATTTACTATAAGATTATGGTCCTTTACCAAGTTTGTTCAAATGGTGACCCTGTGGTCACATTTGGCTCCTCCCGAAGGGTCACGTTTTACATAGACATGTATAGGGAAAAACTTAAAACATCTTCTCTGAAACTGCAAGAGCCAGAGGTTTAATATTTTGCATTTGCTATAAGCTTATGGTCCTCTACCAAGTTTGTTCAAATGGTGACCCAGAGGTGACATTTAGCCTCAGCCCGGGGGTCACAGTTTTACATAGGCTTCTATAGGGAAAAACTGAAAAAAATCTTCTTCTCTGGAACCACATGGCACAGAGCTCTCATGTATTACATGTAGCATCAGCCTATGGTCCTCTACTAAGTGTGTTCAAATAGTGACCGTTGGGTCAAATTTGTCCCCGCCCCGGGGATCTCAGTTTTACATAGACTTATATAGGATTTATATTTTAAAATCTTCTTCTCGGAAACTACAAGAGCCAGAGGTTTGATATTTTGCATTTACTATAAGCTTATGGTCCTTTACCAAGTTTGTTCAAATGGTGACCCTGGGCCCCGCCCCAAGGCGTCACATGTTTTACATAGACATGTATAGGGAAAAACTTAAAAAATCTTCTCCTCTGAAACTGGCAAGAGCCAGAGGTTAAATATTTTGCATTTGCTATAAACTTATGGTCCTCTACCAGTTTTATTCAAATGGTGACCCTGGGGTCATATTTGGCCCCGCCCCGGGGGTCACAGTTTTACATAGGCTTGTATAGGGAAAAACTAAAAAAATCTTCTCTGGAACTACAAGAGTCAGAGGTTTAATATTTTGCATTTACTATAAGCTTATGATCCTCTACCAAGTTTGTTCAAATGGTGACACTGGTTTCAAATTTGGCCGCACCCCTGGGGTCATTGTTTTACATAGACTTATATATATAGGAAAATAATTCTTCTCTGAAACTGCAAGAGCCAGAGGTTTAATATTTTGCATTTACTATAAGATTATGGTCCTAAAATCCTTCTGGGGTATCACTATCTTATCATAAATTGAGGTGTCACCTACAGCTTTATGTGTATAATGGTATAGATATCTCATTCGGCTAAGACTAAGTGTCCAGACTCATTTTCTTTTTCAGAACCATACTTGTGTTCAGCTCTCTCACAGTAGGAGCAGTTTTGATCAAGACAAGGTCTGCGCGCTAAAACGTCACAGTTGGAGTGAACTCTACCAGGCCTATATTCCACCTTGAACCGATAAGAGGAACCTGCAAGTTGACCCTCACAGTTCTTGAAATTTAGTAAGTATTGGAGACTACCATGGTCACCTCGACACTTGAATTCGGTGCCATAAAGGAAGTGATGAAAATGTTTTATGGCGCTGACTAAGGCTAGAAGTTCTTTTCTAGTCACACATTAAGGTCTTTCGGTTTTTGTAAAACAACGAGAATAGAGGCAATAACTTGTTCTTTTCCATTGTTAATCTGGCTCAACACCGCCCACATACCTACATTTGAGGCATCGGTGTTTAAAACATACTGGGCATCTGGCATTGGAAATGCCAAGATGGGAGCGTTAGTGAGACGTTCCTTTAATGTCACAAAACCCTTTTCACACTCATCATTCCATGTGAATGGTCTATTTTTCTCTGCCAGTTTATGTAGTGGTTTTGCGATGGTTGCACATCCCTGAATCATTTTTCTGTAGTATGAAGCTAGACCAATTATAAAGCTTTGTATTTCTTTTAGGTTGCGAGGTCGTGGCCACTCTGCCACTGACTTTACCGTTTTAGGGCAGGGTTCTACTCCTGCCTCACTGATTCAGTGTCCCAAGAAACTAACCACCGGTTGAAAGAAATGGCATTCTTTGGACAAAATTTAAGATTTGCTTCTAATAATCTGGTGAAAATACTCTACAAGTTTTTCACTTGACCTTCAAATGTCTTACTTGGTGACAACACGTCATCAAGATATATCAGGCAAATAACATAGGATAGGCATAATAGAAGCTTTTCCATGAGTCTCTCAAATGCTGCTGGACTAGACATTAACCCAAATGGCATGCGTGTGAATTGCCATTGTGGGCTACCCAGTATTGCAAAAGCAGTGACCGGTCGATCAGACTCTTTAATTAGGACTTGATGGTATGCAGATTTGCAGTCGATGGTGAAAAACCAACTGTTCCTTGATAATTGATCTATCAAATCGTCACACCTAGGTAATGGTTGAGCATCGCCATTGACAACTGATTTGTTAACTTTGCGTAAATCTATACGAAACCTTGTAGTTCCATCTGGTTTAGACAAGGGTATGCAGTTTCAAAGGTAAATTCCATTGCATTTGTAAACCTAAGATCATCAGAATCTTTAGAAAATATCTCCTGGTATTTTATTAACAGTTGTTTGAAAACGTTTCTGCTCTACAGTGAATTCATTGGAGCATCTAGTATAAACCTCTTCTAAGTGGGATGGTAAATTCTGTTGAGTTTGCATACTTACACAAGGTTCTGTAGTGGTGGCTGCACTAACAGTCTCGTATTTTATATTCTCAACAGATTCTCAATTTGCCACAATAGTGCACTTATGAAGTTTACAATGTTCTGTTCCTAAGTTTGCTAATCTTATTGGAGTGCAACCATCCTCAGGGTTTACAAGTGCTTTTGCTATTAATAACCCACTACGCTCAACAAATTCTTCTTTTGCTTCGGTGATGCCTGCTCGCTTTCGATTGAAAGGATCCAAAGGCTGCCCCATTATAATAATTTCGGATTCAGGAGGTATGTCTACTGTTTCCTTCACTGCAACTCTACACACACTAGGATAGTTGTTGTTGAAATGCTCAAAATAACGAATCTTCTCCCCATTTACTTTAAGTATATAATGTCAACGAACAAATTGCATCAGCCCCTCATGAAGTCACGACCTAAAAGGCCATCCTTTTGTATTTCAGCTACAAGAACATCTATGTTGAAAGTTTCAGATCCTAGCTGCAGATCAACATTCACTTTACCATAGAATGGCGAGACTTTACCCGTGACAGTTAGAAGTTTGGTGTGTACAGGCTGTATTGAAGGACAGACATTTGGAGGTAAATTTTGTAGGAATTCTTTATTAAGAATAGTTAATGCAGAACCACTGTCTAATGTGGAAAAATTAGGGATTTGTCTAATCATTTAGCTTTGACAAAATACCCATCTTTAAACCATGAATTTGGTGTAATAGTGTATGCATCTTTTGGCCCATTTACTACTGTCGACCTGTGGACCTCCAGTTCGACTGAATCCCGTTTCCCTGGTTAGTTTGTTCATTTTTGTTTCTCCAGTTTGAAGCCGGTCTTTCTTGTCGATTAGAAGGATGTATACCCTGTCTATACTTCTGCCTTCTGGAGGATGTTGGTGATAATAATGATTGTCTCCCCTGAACTGATTATTTTGATGTGTTCTAGGATTGTGGGGATAATTGTGATTGTCTCCCCTGAACTGATTATTTTGATGTGCTCTTCTGGGTGGTTGAGTTGTATATTGGTCAAATTTGTTTGATAAGGTTTCAAGAGTTTGTCAAAGTTTTGTCATACTCACTGTGTTTTGTGTATTTGGAGTAGTTACCTCACCCACATACTTTAATCGGAGGCCATCTGACAGTTTGTATGCCTCCATTTTGGTGGCAATTTCTTCGGCTTGAGAGATATATTCAATGCTAAGTTCCCTTAGTCGTATTCGAATACTGCTATCACTTATTGCATCGATAAACTGATCTAAGGCAATTACATCTATAAACTCATGTGTTGTATTTGGGTATGCCTTTAAAGTTCTGATGGATTGTGCTAAATCTTGAATGGATTCCCCGACTGCTCTAGTGCGTGTTTTGAGTTGTGCACGAAATATTTCTGCTCTATTCTTAGACCCAAAACGAGCATTTAATTTGGTGACTAAGTTTCGATAATCACGTGTTTCTGTCAGTGACATCTCAATCAGTATTGAACGTGCATTGCCAGACAAACAACTTGCTAGATATAACCCTTTTTCGTGGTAATGCCATTTGTTTATGTCACAGCAAATTTGAAAGGAAGTGAGAAATTCTGTGAGATCTTCATTTCCATCATATTTCTGGGGTTTTATGTGCATGCGGTTATCTCCCTTAGACTCAATTGCAGGATTTTGGTGTCTGTTTTCATTTTCTAAATTACTGTGTTGATAGACCGTTTCATTGGGAGATTGTCTCACAAAGGGTTGGTCATTGTTATTGTTTTGCCCTAACTGATTTTGCAAGTTGTCATTTTTAGCTCGACTGATCAGAGATCAGCAGCGCTTATGCCGTGGTGCGGTGTCCGTTGTCTGTACGTAAACTTGTTTTCGTGGCGATTACTCCTCTGAAACTACTGGATGGATTTTTATGAAACTTTACAGAAATGTTGCCCATGAAGTCTTGTTGATCCTAGCAAAAATTCATGTTGATTTGAAATCCAAGATGGCCGCCACGGATAAAGTAAATTTTTAAAAAACAAGTTTGTAGCGAATACTTCTTGAAAACTGTAAGTGATATTGATATGGGACTTTTCTAAAATGATCACCATGACATGATGTTTGTCTTTGTCGAAAATCGTTTTGATTCGACCTTAAACATGGCTGCCAGCGGCCATCTTTACATAGAGTTATATAGTAAAAACTTGTAGCGACTACTCCTCTGAAACTACTTTACGGATTTTCATGAAACTTCACAGGAATGTTGCTCTTGATGTCTAATTGATCCTAGCAAAATGTCAGGCCGGCCAGAAATTCAAAATGGCCTCCATGCCTAAAATTATTTTTTAAAAAAACAAGTTTGTAGTGACTACTTTTTGAAAACTATAACTGATATTGATATGGGACTTTTTCTAAAATGATCAGCATGACATGGTATTGATCCTTGTCAAAAATTATTTTGATTCAACATTAAACATGGCCACCAGTGGCAATCTTTGTTTACATAGTGTTATATAATAAAAATTTGTAGCGACTACTCCTCTGAAAGTACATGACGGAATTTCATGAAACTTCACAGGAATGTTTCCCTTGATGTCTAATTGATCCTAGTAAAATGTCAGGCTGGCCAGAAATTCAAGATGGCCACCACGGCTAAAAATATATTTTTAAACAACAAGTTTGTACTGAAGACTTCTTGAAACAATAAGTGATATCGATATGGGACTTTTTCTAAAATGATCAGCATGACGTTGGTCCTTGTTGAAAATTGTTTTGATTCAACATTAAACATGGCTGGCGCGGCCATCTTTGTTTAGATATAGTTTTATAGTAAAAACTCCTCTGAAACTACTTGACAGATTTTCATGAAACTTCACAAGAATGCTGATCTAGCTATCAAAAACCTACCACTAGAGCTTCAAGGTCATTGACCTCTTGTCTCGTTCAATGTTTTTTAATCTATGGTGCATTTCTTAATTCATTAAACTAAATCTAGCTATTTCTCATTCATAGCTTGCATTTGATTAACCAGGGTCGTTACAGTGCTTTGAACCTGTGTAGTCATTGCATGGAGTTGGTGCTCAATACGCCTTTCAACTATTGTCAAAATCTAACGGTGATCTGGTATCATCATTGGTTGGTGATTGTGGATCTGCAATCGACTCTTCTTCTAACAGATTTTCATTATCAGATTGATCCATGTTTAACCTTTATTAATTTTAATGTTTGTTTTGTTTTAACTTCAGAATACCAAGATGATTCTAGGTCAAAAAACGAGGTATTCTGCACCAGATGGTGGAATTACCAGGATGCTAATAGCCTATGGTTGGTGTATTCACGGAAAGTTGGTGGAATCACCAGAACTGACTTCTCACCGAATGTTTCACCAAGAGTAACTGATATTGGTGGAATATCACAAGTAAATTGTCACCGAATGTTGGAGGAAATCATCACAAATTAGATTCCCTAATTTTTAGTTCTACAAGAGCCAGAGGTTTGATATTTTGCATTTACTATAAGCTTATGGTCCTTTAACAAGTTTGTTCAAATGATGACCATGGGCCCCGCTCCAAGGGTCACATGTTTTACATAGACATGTATAGGGAAAAACTTTAAAAAAAATCTTCTCTGAATCTGCAAGAGCCAGAGGTTTAATATTTTGCATTTGCTATAAGCTTATGGTCCTCTACCAATTTTATTCAAACGTCCGTCGTCTGTCTGTCCGTCTGTCTGTTAGCAATTTTATAAAATCGACATCTCCTCTGAAACCGCTTGAAGGATTTTGATGAAACTTCATCACAATGTTACTTGGGAGGGTCCCTCTCAGATTTGTGTTTTTCATGCCCACCAGTCATCCAAGATGGCCGCCATGGCTAAAACTAGGTCAAATTTAAGGAATTTTCAAACGACATTTACGAAACCACTTATTAGATCACCTGAGTCGAAGGGATAACTCTTCGTCCGTCGTTCGTCCGTCGTTCGTCCGTCCGTCGTTCGTCCGTCCGTCGTCGTCGTTAACTTTTCTTCAAACGACTTCTCTTCCGAAACCGCTTGGCTAATCTTGACCAACCTTCACAAGGATGATCCTTAGATGAATGCTTTTTAGATTTGTTAAAATTAGGTCAGGGCTACATCCAAGATGACCGACATTACCATATATGGTTGAAACCTTAAAAAATCTTCTCCTCAAGAACCGCTTTCAGATTTCAACAGTTTTTCTTTTAAAATGATCGCCAACGCCTAGACTATCAAGTTTGTTCAAATGAAGTCCTCGGGGACAAAAATGGCCTTGCCCCGGGGGTCCAAAGTTTGTATATTGAGATTTTGCATGTTTTTCATATAGACATATAGATAAAAAAATTAAAAAATCTTCTTCTCTGAAACCACAAGGCACAGAGCTCTCATGTATTGCATGTAGCATCAGCTTATGGTCCTCTACTAAGTTTGTTCAAATGATGACCCTGGGGTCAAATGTGTCCCCACCCAGGTGGTCACATTTTTACATAGACTTATATACGAAAAAAAAATCTTCTTCTTGGAAACTACAAGAGCCAGAGGTTTGATATTTTGCATTTACTATAAGCTTATGGTCCTTTACCAAGTTTGTTCAAATGGTGACCCTGGGGTCACATTTGGCCTCTCCCCAAGGGTCACGTTTTACATAGACATGTATAGGGAAAAACTTAAAACATCTTCTTCTCTGAAACTGCAAGAGTCAGAGATTTAATATTTTGCATTTGCTATAAGCTTATGGTGCTCTACCAAGTGTCACAAAATGTCACGGGTAGAGCGTACTGGTCGTATATAGCTCTTGTATCGGTTACACCCAAAATCTATTGTTCGAGTTGAAACAATTTCACCATATTCATGATCTATTCATGTAACACGTAAAAGCGTGCACATTTTAAGTGGCCGCCAGAGAGGCCGTGTCATAAGTTTAGTTTTGTGCTAATGCATGTAAACGTATAGGTAAATTTTCCTTAAACGGCAAAATTGTATAAGGGGCCTCTCGTGTTGATTCAATACTGTAGATTTAGCCACGTTTGTCACGGACTGAACGGGGGAAATAATGATTTGGGCGTAATGTTTGCTATAAATGCCATTGTCTTCTAGCTATCGCCGGGATAATCGATAGTACTTTGTTGGAACAGAGATTGGACGGCAAATTTCACAGGCAACATGTGGTTAGTAGTTTTATTAAACTTTTATCGTATATTTGTATTCAGTGGGCGGCGCCATCTTGTTTGGCGGTTACGACATCCGGTTAGCATTGATGTTTCTCAAACATAACTTTAGACTAGCATATGATTTGAAGTGACTTTATTAGATGTAATTATGGTAATTGATCATTAATTGTAAAACAATATTAATTTGATAACAGTGGATAATAGGTGCATTAATTAACGTTGGCGTATAATTCAGTGATTGTAATACACGATTGTTAACATTAGTTAACAATGAGATGAGTGACAAGAATAAATGCGTGCATGCATAACTCAGTGAGTGTAATATATGAGTAATTTGATCATGTTTATATTACATGTATTAAGGGCATTGATTAACAGCGACGTACATAGCGTATACATGGCGTTGTAGAATATGTATACATTGCTACTAATCATTAGTACAGCTTACATATATTGATTGAATAATGATTTGTTTGGGTAATGATAATTATGCAAGATTGTTATGTTTGTCAACCGACATCTAAAACGTATGTATAATTACAGCCTTAGCCATCCAGGGTTGGAAATAAGCCATCCAGGATATAAGCCATCCAGGATATAAGCCATCCAGGGTTGGAGTAAGCCATCTAGGTTTGGATATCCAGGAGTGGAGCTAAGCTTCCACGACTAACGTTACAAGCGGTGGAGACGGTCCCCGTACCTGCGCAGCCAGGTTTTACTAACGACAACCCCCGGGACACAAGGTGGGCCCGTTACCAGTCCTCACTGGAGGAATATCATTCACAATCTCAGTGGAGATTAACTATCATTGCATCGCGTCATCAACCCTTACAGAAGGCATTTGATGACAATCATCCATTGAATTCGCGCATCATCATCTTCATGAGCTCTCGCGCATCACAGTTATCGCGCTAGATCAACATTGTTATAGCTTTAACAACACTTTAGTGTCTTAGACTTTCAGTATTTATAACAATACTAAGAACGTCTTAAACGTTCAGGAGAACATTCTTTTCATAGTTCATTTGTGTATTCGCTTGTTTTTTTAGATAATTGTATATATATTAAACATATTTTAAAAGTTGCATTAAATTTATGTAAATGCATTCACCGTCATTGATTCTTTCCTGAGTTAGCCCAACCACTAAGGTCATCCTGTGACAACTGGTGTCAGAAGTGGGATTTTGGGCGACTACGGAGGGAAAGAATCAATAAGTGATCTTTATTATGATATACTAAATCTCTACTTATTATTTTAGAATTGTGTACCACCCTCTGATCCATCAAGGCGACTGTCGACGATCACGGCCACAGCTTGGAAGACAGGTCAAGACACGACAAGGGTAGGGTGAGTCCAAACTGTTGTTTTGTCCGTTCTTTCCTTGGCGCGAGGTCGCAGTGGTCTACACGAGTGGGTCTGAGGCACTTTTGCTCAATAATTTGGGTGTTTGTTTTACCTCCCTTGATATGCACATAGTATCCAATTAGGTTGGCGAACAAGACGTTCTACTCATGTTGTGACACTCGAGTATACTTTTATTAATGGGAGAAGTAAATATACATGTACATGTTATACACATTTTGATGATGGTTTAAGGTTTATGTCCAATATCAAATATAGATATTTTATGTAGTGTATATGTTTTGTGGAAGCTAGATACTATCTATACATAACCGTTAGTAGTTAGCGCTAGTACAAATGTGTATGTAACTTGTCCTATGATGATGCCCAGGTATTTACTGAGGACACAGTGACTTACCATTAGTAGTTAGGTGAGTAGAATTATTAGTGACGTGTGTATTGTAATTATTGTAGTTAGTAGTCCACAATGTCCATAGACATGACGTCCATAAAGGATCTTACGGAAATGGGAAAGGAGTTAGGGTATGCTGGAGAGGAGCTTAGAACCTTTGTTAAAGACGAACAGACTAGTTAAAGATAAGCTAGAAGTAGAAAGTAGAATAGCTAAAGAGAAGCTAGAATTCGAAAGTAGGTTAGCTAAAGAGAAGCGAGATGAAGAAAGTAGACTAGCCACAGAGAAGGTAGAATTAGAAAGTAGACTAGCCACAGAGAAGCTAGAATTAGAAGCTAGGTTAGCTAAAGAGAAGCGAGATGATGATAAAGAGAAGGTAGAATTAGAAAGTAGAATAGTAAAGGAGAAGCAAGAGTTAGAACATGAGAGGTTCGAAACAGATGGTAGACTAGCTAAGGCTAAGATGATAATGGAAAGGGAGCAAAAAGAGTTTGAGCATAAGTTAGCTTTAGAGTTGGAAGCAGCTAAGACACATAGTAAGGAAAGTAAAACTGAAGGGAAAGATAGTTATTCTGGGAAGTTAAAAGGTTCGAAGTTACCATACTTTGATGCTGACAAAGATAACATGGACAGTTACTTGTTACGGTTCGAGCGTTATGCTGAGTTACAGGAATGGACCAAAGATAAGTGGGCAGTTCATTTAAGTGCGTTATTGAGAGGCAAGGCCTTAGATGTATTTTCTAGATTACCTAGTTTAGATGCTCTTGACTATGACAAGTTAAAGGATGCTCTTTTAAAGAGATTTGAGTTAACTGAAGAAGGTTTTAGAAAGCGGTTTAGAGCTTGTCTGCCTGAGAAAGGCGAGTCATTTATTCAGTTTATTAGTAGGTCTAGAAATTACTTAGATAGGTGGTTAGAGTTAGGGAAGGTAGCGCAGACTTATCAGGGCCTCATAGATTTCTTGTTGCGGGACCAGCTATTCAATGTTTGTAGTAGAGATCTGTTCTTATTTCTTAAAGAAAGAAAACTAACTAATGTAAATGAAATGGCAACTCAAGCAGATCAGTTTGCCGAGGCTAGAGGTGGAGCTCATAATGTAGTGTCGAAAGACAGAACGTTTAGAGATAGGCAAGGGGACGATCATAAACAGAAAGGCCAGAGTGGAAACTATAGAGGTGGAGGTAGTTCGATGGGTTCTAGAGGAGGTAGCAATAGTGGTAACATAGGTAGACCTTTTATTCGTTGTCGTCACTGTCATGGGAATCATGCTTCACATGAGTGTAGAAAAGCGGTGAAAGTGTCCGCTGTCGTAGACAATTTTAGTGACACTAGTAGAGTGGACAACAATGTAGGGAGTCAGAACCAAGGTTTTAACAACCCATGGAATTTCGGTAGAGGTAGAGGTGGTCAAAACCGAGGTAGAGGTAGAGGCAGAGGTAGTAATAGTCCGGTTATTAAAACCGAGAGTAGTAGCTGTTGTGTTAAATCGGATGGTGTAATGGCGAAGATCGGAACATGTCTCTTTCCGTATGCAAATCTTCCAACGGCAGATGGTAGAGTGAATGGCACGGACGTAATTGTAATGAGGGATACAGGTTGTACAGGTGTGGTAGTTAGGCGTAGTTTAGTTACGGATGACCAGTTGGTAGGTAAACAGTCACCGTGTATGTTGTTAAATAAGTCGGTAGAGCACGTGCCAATAGCGAGAATAGATGTAGATACACCTTTCTTTAAAGGGACTACAGAGGCACTATGTATGGATGACCCGATGTATGATTTAACGATAGGGAACATAGATGGTTCAGCACTTCCGGTAATGTCCGATTTTAGAAGTAGCATAAGTAATGCCGTAGAGACTAGAGCGCAGGTTCAGAAGCAAGCTCAGGCTTATAGAAAATTAAAGGTTCCTGCAGCCGTAGGTGACATATCTAAAGCGGAGTTTATAGAAGCACAAACTCAAGACGAGTCATTAGGTCCTTGTAAAGTGAAGGCCAAGGACGGTGTAGTGAAGAAGTGTAAAGGGTCCGGTAGTTGTAAGTTTGTACATAAGAATAGGTTATTGTACAGAGAATTTGAAGATAGTGGTAGTAGACAGTTTCACCAATTAGTGGTACCTACCCAGTATAGAACGACAGTGCTTAAGGTAGCTCATGAGTCGATTATGGGAGGTCATTTAGGCGTAAAGAAAACGTCAGATAGAGTATTGGCAGAATTTTATTGGCCAGGCGTTAGTGGAGATGTAACTAGGTATTGTAGGTCCTGCGATGTATGCCAAAGGACAGTACCAAAAGGTCGAGTGACCAAAGTACATTTAGGTCAGATGCCACTGATAGATACACCATTTAAGCGGGTAGCCGTAGACATAGTTGGACCAATTTTTCCAGTGTCGGATAGGAAAAATAGGTACATTTTGACCATGGTAGACTATGCAACTAGGTATCCGGAGGCAGTAGCATTGCCCTCAATTGAAACTGAGAGAGTAGCTGAGGCATTAGTTGATATGTTCAGTAGGCTAGGTGTACCAGAGGAAATGCTGACTGATTGTGGGTCACAGTTTACGTCAGAACTTATGGCTGAAGTAAGCAGGTTATTGTCTTTGCGTCAAATCATGACAACACCATATCACCCTATGTGTAACGGGTTAGTCGAACGATTTAACGGGACGTTAAAGCAAATGTTACGGCGTATGTGTACCGAGAGACCCAAAGATTGGGACAAGTATCTCAATGCTTTATTGTTTGCATTTAGAGAGGTTCCACAAGAGAGTTTAGGATTTTCACCGTTTGAGTTATTGTACGGTAGGTCAGTTAGAGGTCCCATGAGGATTCTTAGAGAGATGTGGGCAGGTGAAGTAGATAGTGATGAGGTTAAGACTACATATCAGTATGTTTTAGATCTGAAGGAGAAACTAGAGGAGACTTGTAAGATAGCTCAAAGTCAGTTAGTTAAGGCAAGTACCAAGTATAAACGGTACTATGACCAAAAAGCTAGAGCTAGGAAGTTTAAGATAGATGACCAGGTGTTACTGTTACTCCCGACCGACAATAACAAGTTGTTATTACAATGGAAAGGTCCGTTAGAGGGATAGTGAACACTATGGATTACCGTATCGAGATAAACGGAAAGTTAAAGACCTTTCATGCGAATATGCTGAAAGAGTATATCAGTAGAACCGATAATGTGCAACAAGGGGTGTTAACTGTAGTTAATGTTGCAGTTATTGAGGATAGTGAGGAAGACAGTAGTGAGGACACTAGTCCCATGTATTTTCCCACTAGTGTAGGTAGGGAGAGAGCAGCCGATGTAGACATATCGGGCATGCTTAGTGTAGAGCAGCAACGAGAGATTGGTAGTTTACTCTCGGAGTTCAGTGATGTCTTGTCCGAAAACCCGGGGCAGACAGATGGAGTGCAACATGATATTGTACTCACATCAGGGGAACCAATTAGAATTAAGGGGTATCCCATTCCATTTCACTCCCGATCAATTGTTGATGAGGAGGTGAAAGACATGTTGAAATTGGGTGTCATCGAACCTTCAAACGCCCCATTTTCATCCCCAGTCGTCCTTATTAAGAAGAAAGATGGGTCAATTCGATTCTGTATCGATTTTAGGCAGCTCAATAAACGTACCATCTTTGATGCAGAGCCAATGCCTAATATTGAGGAGGTATTCTCTAAACTTGCGGGATATTCGTATTTCTCCAAGTTAGACCTCAGTAAAGGTTATTGGCAAGT
>JAWPHD010007799.1:0-123562 GCA_037043455.1 Cyrtodaria siliqua
GGTTTCTCACTTTCAAGTAAAATATGTCTCCGATATGACCGTCCAGACATGATACTCATTGTAGACGTAAAGTCATAAATTGAATGATTGAATTATATGTTATAAAGTTCGCTTTTGTACATTAAATGAGGTATTAATTCCATTAACACATTATTCGGTCATATTTTGATATTGAAACACATTGTTAGGTTGATTGTAAAATGTGTGGTTTTACAGAAACAATCATTACCTAGTATGTAAATAAAGTTTTAAATATTGTGTTTATTCATTCATGTCAAGGGAGGTAACAACTTTTCAGGGGAAATAACTCCCTTTTTATTAGCTCTTCTGATCAGAGATCAGCAGAGCTTATGCCGTGGTGCGGCGTCCGTCGTCCGTCTGTCCGTAAACTTTTTTTTGTAGCGACTTCTTTGATGAAACTACTGAATGGATTTTCATGAAACTTTACAGAAATGTTGCCCATGAAGTCTAGTTGATCCTAGCAAAAATTCATGTTGATGTGAAATCCAAGATGGCCGCCAGATCTAAAAATAGGTTTTTAAAAAACAAGTTTGTAGCGACTTCTTCATGAAAACTATAAGTGATATTGATATGGGACTTTTTCTAAAATGATCAGCATGACATGATGTTGGTCCTTGTCGAAAATCGTTTTGATTCGACGTTAAACATGGCTGCCAGCGGCCATCTTTGTTTACATAGAGTTATATAATGAAAACTTGTAGCAACTACTCCATTGAAACTACTTGACGGATTTTCATGAAACTTCACAGGAATGTTGCTCTTGATGTCTAATTGATCCTAGCAAAATTTCAGGTCGGCCGGAAATTCAAGATGGCCGCCACGGCTAAAAATAAATTTTCAAAATACAAGTTTGTAGCGACTACTTCTTGAAAACTATAAGTGTTCTTGATATGGGACTTTTTCTAAAATGATCAGCATGACATGATGTTGATCCTTGTCAAAAATCGTTTTGATTCAACGTTAAACAGGGCTGCCAGAGGCCATCTTTGTTTACATACAGTTATATAGTAAAAACTTGTAGCGACTACTCCTTTGAAACTACTTGACAGATTTTCATGAAACTTTACAGGAATATTGCTCTTAATGTCTAATTGATCCTAGCAAAATTTCAGATCGGCCAGAAATTCAAGATGGCCACCACAGCTAAAAATAGATTTTTAAAAAAGAAGTTTGTAGCGACTACGTCTTGAAAACTATAAGTGATATTGATATGGGACTTTTTGTAAAATGATCAGCATGACATGATGGTTATAAGAGTCAAACATTATTTTGATTCGACGTTTAACATGGCTGCCAGTGGCCATCTTTGTTTACATAGTTATATAATGAAAACTTGTAGCGACTACTCCTCTGAAACTACTTGACGGATTTTCCTGAAACTTCACAGGAATGTTGCTCTTGATGTCTAATTGATCCTAGCAAATTTCAGGTCGGCCGGAAATTCAAGATGGCTGCCATGGCTAAAAATAGATTTTCAAAATACAAGTTTGTAGCGACTACTACTTGAAAACTATAAGTGATATTGATATTGGACTTTTTGTAAAATGATCAGCATGACATGATGTTGGTCCTTGTCAAAAATTGTTTTGATTCAACGTTAAACATGGCTGCCAGCAGCCATCTTTGTTTACATACAGTTATATAGTAAAAACTTGTAGCGACTAATCCTTTGCAACTACTTGGCAGATTTTCATGAAACTTTACAGGAATGTTGCTCTTAATGTTTAATTGATCCTAGCAAAATTTCAGATCGGCCAGAAATTCAAGATGGCCGCCACAGCTAAAATTAGATTTTTTAAAAAAGAAGTTTGTAGCGACTACGTCTTGAAAACTATAAGTGATATTGATATGGGACTTTTTGTAAAATGATCAGCATGACATGTTGGTTATCAGAGTCAAACATTATTTTGATTCGACGTTAAACATGGCTGCCAGTGGCCATCTTTGTTTACATAGTTATATAATGAAAACGTGTAGCGACTATTCCTGTGAAACTACTTGATGGATTTTCATGAAACTTCACAGGAATGTTGCTCTTGATGTCTAATTGATCCTAGCAAAATTTCAGGTCGGCCGGAAATTCAAGATGGCCGCCACGACTAAAAATAATTTTTCAAAAAACAAGTCTGGAGCGACTACTTCCTGAAATCAAAATCAATCAGTAGAGCTTCAAGGTCATTGACCTCTTGTTTTTATCAAGGGAAGTAATTCTTTTTTTTTTGTTAAGGGTGGTAACAACTTTTCAGGGGAAATAACTCCTTTTTATTAAGGGAAGTAACTTCCTTTTGAGCAAGGGAAGTAATTTCTTTTATCACGGGAAATAACTCTTTTTTTTTTTGTTAAGGGAGGTAACAACTTTTCAGGGGAAATAACTCCTTTTTATTAAGGGAAGTAACTTCCTTTTGAGCAAGGGAAGTAATTTCTTTTATCACGGGAAATAACTCCTTTTTATCAATGGAAGAAAACTCCTCTTTGTCAGGGGAGGTAACAACTTTTCAGGGGAGATAACTGACTTTTTTAACAAGGGAAGTAACTCCTATTTGTCAGGGGAGGTAACAACTTTTCAGGGGAAATAACTCCTTTTTATCAGGGGAAATCACTCCTTCTTATCAAGGGGAGTAATTCCTTTTTATTAGGGGAAATGACTCCATTATCACGGGAGGTAACAACTTCTTATCAGGGGAAATCACTCCTTTTTATCAAGGGGAGAAATTCCTTTTTATCAGGGGAAATAACTCCTTTTTATTAAGGAAAGTAATTCCATTATCACGGGAGGTAACTTATCAGGGGAATTAACTCCTTTTTATTAAAGGAAGTAACCCGTTTTTTATCAGGGGAGAAAACTCATTTTTATCAAGGGAAGTTACTCCTCTTTGTCATGGGAGGTAACTGATTTTTTTAACAAGGGAAGTAACGCATTTTCAGGGGAAATAATTCCTTTTTATTAAGGGAAGTAACTTCCTTTTGAGCAAGGGAAGTAATTCCTTTTGTCAGGGGAGTTAATTCATTTATCACGGGAGGTAACTTCTTATCAGGGGAATTAACTCCTCTTTTTTTAGGGGAGGTAACAACTTTTCAGGAGAATTTACTCCTTTTTATCAGGGAAGTTATTCCTTTTTATCACGACAGGTAACAACTTTTTATCGGGAATTCACTCCTTTTTATCAAGGGAAGTAATTCCTTTTTATCAGGGGAAATCACTCCTTTTTATCAAGGGGAGTAATTCCTTTTTATCAGGGGAAATAACTCCTTTTTATTAAGGGAAGTAATTCCATTATCACGGGAGGTAATAACTTCTTATCAGGGGAATTCACTCCTTTTTATCAAGGGGAGTAATTCCTTTTTATCAGGGGAAATAACTCCTTTTTATTAAGGGAAGTAATTCCATTATCACGGGAGGTAACTTCTTATCAGGGGAATTAACTCCTTTTTATCAAGTGAAGTAAATTCCTTTTTTATCATGGGAGGTAAGTCCTTTTTATTCAAGGGAAATAATTCCGTTTTGTCATGGGAGGCAACTCGATTTTTATCAAGGGAAGTAACTCCTTTTTTGCCAGGGGAGGTAACAACATCTGGAGAATTAACTCCTTTTTATCAAGGGAAGTTATTCCTTTTTTATCAAGGGAGATAATTCCTTTTATCACGGGAGATAACTCCTTTTTATCATGGGAAGTTACTCCTCTTAGTCAGGGGAGGTAACTCGTTTTTATTATCAAGGGAAGTAACTCCTTTTTATCAATGGAAGTCACCCGTTTTTTATCAGGGAAGAAAACTCCTCTTTGTCAGGGGAGGTAACAACTTTTCAGGGGAGATAACTGATTTTTCTAACAAAAGTAACTCCTATTTGTCAGGGGAGGTAACAACTTTTCAGGGGAAATAACTCCTTTTTATTAAGGGAAATAATTCCTTTTGTCAGGGGAGTTAATTCATTTATCACGGTAGGTAACTTCTTATCAGGG
This sequence comes from Cyrtodaria siliqua, assembly GCA_037043455.1. Classification (NCBI taxonomy): domain Eukaryota; kingdom Metazoa; phylum Mollusca; class Bivalvia; order Adapedonta; family Hiatellidae; genus Cyrtodaria; species Cyrtodaria siliqua. The sequence continues at coordinate 3,981 of JAWPHD010007799.1, forward strand.
GAATTAACTCCTTTTTATCAAGGGAAGTAACTCCTTTTTTTTTAGGGGAGGTAACAACTTTTCAGGAGAATTAACTCCTTTTTATCACGGGAGGTAACAACTTTTTGTCAGGGGAATTGACTCCTTTTTATCAAGGGAAGTAATTCCTTTTTATCAGGGGAAATCAATCCTTTTTATTAAGGGGAGTAATTCCTTTTTATCAGGGGAAATAACTCCTTTTTATTAAGGGAAGTAATTCCATTATCACGGGAGGTAACTTCTTATCAGGGGAATTAACTCCTTTTTATCAAGTGAAGTAAATTCCTTTTTTATCATGGGAGGTAAGATCTTTTTATCAAGGGAAATAATTCCGTTTTGTCATGGGAGGCAACTCGATTTTTATCAAGGGAAGTAACTCCTTTTTTGCCAGGGGAGGTAACAACATCTGGAGAATTAACTCCTTTTTATCAAGGGAAGTTATTCCTTTTTTATCAAGGGAGATAATTCCTTTTATCACGGGAGATAACTCCTTTTTATCATGGGAAGTTACTCCTCTTAGTCAGGGGAGGTAACTCGTTTTTATTATCAAGGGAAGTAACTCCTTTTTATCAATGGAAGTCACCGTTTTTTATCAGGGAAGAAAACTCATTTTTATCAAGGGAAGTTACTCCTCTTTGTCAGGGGAGGTAACAACTTTTCAGGGGAGATAACTGATTTTTCTAACAAAAGTAACTCCTATTTGTCAGGGGAGGTAACAACTTTTCAGGGGAAATAACTCCTTTTTATTAAGGGAAATAATTCCTTTTGTCAGGGGAGTTAATTCATTTATCACGGTAGGTAACTTCTTATCAGGGGAATTAACTCCTTTTTATCAAGGGAAGTAACTCCTTTTTTTTTAGGGGAGGTAACAACTTTTCAGGAGAATTAACTCCTTTTTATCACGGGAGGTAACAACTTTTTGTCAGGGGAATTGACTCCTTTTTATCAAGGGAAGTAATTCCTTTTTATCAGGGGAAATCAATCCTTTTTATTAAGGGGAGTAATTCCTTTTTATCAGGGGAAATAACTCCTTTTTATTAAGGGAAGTAATTCCATTATCACGGGAGGTAACTTCTTATCAGGGGAATTAACTCCTTTTTATCAAGTGAAGTAAATTCCTTTTTTATCATGGGAGGTAAGATCTTTTTATCAAGGGAAATAATTCCGTTTTGTCATGGGAGGCAACTCGATTTTTATCAAGGGAAGTAACTCATTTTTTGCCAGGGGAGGTAACAACTTATCTGGAGAATTAACTCCTTTTTATCAAGGGAAGTTATTCCTTTTTTATCAAGGGAAATAATTCCTTTTATCACGGGAGGTAACTCCTTTTTATCAAGGGAAGTTACTCCTCTTTGTCAGGGGAGGTAACTCGTTTTTATCAAGGGGCTGGCGTGGCGCAGTCGGTAGCGCGGCGGATTTGTAACCGGAGGCCCCGGGTTCAATCCTCCGTGGTGCCACTGATTTCCGTCGGTGTGTTCTTGGGCAAGACACTTTTCCTTAGCCTCGTCCGTCGGATGGGGACGTAAACCGGGCGGTCCCGTGTATCGGTCTATCCTCCGAGCACGTTAAAGAACCATAGGAATCTATTCAATAACAAGAGTAGGGCAGGTTCCCGGATTTCTATGTATTCCTTTCCCTCTCTCTGGGGCGGCTCTAAATAACCTATACTGTGTTGCTGAGCCGTTAAACAACATTCACTTTAATTAAAACGTATATTGTCTCGTGGTCTAGCTTGTGTGTCGTCTCAACATGGGATAAATAAGAGCTATTAACATTATATATTTATTTATATATATTTATACTATATTTAACTTATAAATCGGCTACTGTGCATCTTCTTCTATTTATTTTTTTTCTAACGTACTTAAAATTTTAAGATGTTCGCCAAAATGAGAAAAGCATGAAAAACAGCATCATGTATTATAACACACAAGTCTGTCATGTGCTTTTGCCAGCAAGGACATTTATCATTCCTGATTTATTTTAAATGAATTGGAGGCGGTCTGGAAGACTATAGGCGTCTATTCAAATACGTAATGCGCTTCATTTGCATATTCAATGTACATACTATTATGCTCTAACCACAACTTTGCCAAAATAAAATTCATAGTTATTGGACATGTCAATAGCATTGAATAATTGCTAAGGAAGAACTTTATACATATTTTCATCGGTCCTACTAAATACCGCTAAGGACCACAAAGTACCACTAAGAACCACTAAGGGGCCACTAAGGACCACTAAGGGGCCAATAAGGACCACTAAGGACCACTAAGGGGCCACTAAGAACCACTAAGGGATCACTGAGGACCACTAAGGACAATTAAGAGGCACTTAGGGGAAAAACAATAGATGATAGGTAAACTGTTTCAGGTGAAAGAAAAGTCACAGGTGTTTAGATTATTTTTCATGAAAGCATCTGCTACAAGTATCAGACATGATGAATTCATTCAATCTGATACATACCCAGGACTCGGGACGTGGACCCTGATTTCTATGAGTCACATTTTTTTTATTTATTAAATGATATTATCGTTTTTTAAGATATATATATATTGTTTTAGCATGTGATAAATGAGTATTTATTGTATGTATTGCCGTAACGTTTTACCTTAACAAAATAATTCCTCTAACATTGTATTTCAGTCATTTTTATAATTGAAGATGTTTGCTTCAAATATCATTCTCTACCCTTTTCTTAAAAACACGGATGAACCAAAATAAGGAAGCACATAATAGTAATAGACCATGTTATAATCGTATTATATCGATTGCATCATTATACTTGCCATTAAAGTGCACATTAAAGTGTTACTTTATAAGTTGAACACCAACGTTTTCAGTATATCATATTGTTTGTTCATTTCTTATGGTTTTTACTGTATTCAGCAAAACAATAAAAACAAGAGGTCAATGACCTTGAAGCTCTACCGATTGATTTTGATTTCAGGAAGTAGTCGCTACATCTTGAATTTTCGGCTAGGATCAATTAGACATCAAGAGCAACATTCCTGTGAAGTTTCATGAAAATCCGTCTAGTAGTTTCAGAGGAGTAGTCGCTACGAGTTTTTACTATATAACTCTATGTAAACAAAGATGGCCGCTGACAGCCATGTTTAACATTGATAATCGCTACAAACTTGTTTTTTGAAAATCTATTTTTAGCTGTGGCGGCCATCTTGAATTTCCGGCGAATCTGAAATTTTTCTAGGATCAACTAGACATCAAGAGCAACATTCCTGTGAAGTTTCATGAATATCCGTCGAGTAGTTTCAGAGTAGTCGCTACAAGTTTTTACTATATAGCTCTATGTAACCAAAGATGGCCACTGGCAGCCATGTTTAACATCGAATCAAAATAATGTTCGACTTGGATCAACATCATGTCATGCTGATCATTTTAGAAAAAGTCCCATATCAATATCACTTATAGTTTTCAAGAAGTAGTCGCTACAAACTTATTTTTTAAAAATCTATTTTTAGCTGTAACGGTCATCTTGAATTTCCGGCGAATCTGAAAATTTTCTAGGATCAACTAGACATCAAGAGCAACATTCCTGAAAAGTGTCATGAAAATCCGCCTAGTAGTTTCAGAGGAGTAGTCGCTACAAGTTTTTACTATATAACTCTATGTAAACAAAGATGGCCGCTGGCAGCCATGTTTAACGTCGAATCAAAACGATTTTTGACAAGGACCAACATCAGGTCATGCTGATCATTTTAGAAAAAGTCCCATATCAATATCACTTATAGATTTCAAGAAGTAGTCGCTACAATCTTGTATTTTAAAACTCTATTTTTAGCTTTAGCGGCCATCTTGGATTTCACATCAACATGAATTTTCGCTAGGATCAACTAGACTTTATGGGCAACATTTCTTTAAAGTTTCATGAAAATCCATCCAGTAGTTTCAGAGGAGTAGTCGCTACAAATAAAAGTTTACGGACAAACGGACGACTGACGCCGCACCACGACATAAGCTCTGCTGATCTCTCTGATCTCTGATCAGTCGAGCTAAAAATCACCTACCTACCCACTTTTAAAATCATGGGTCGGGAAACAGCAAACAAATGTATTTTTTAAGGAAGGCCTTATGTATATTTATATATACTATATGCCAATTTGTGATTTTCGAATGCTAATACAAACCAATTTAAAATAACTATTAATGAAAACTAAAACTTAGCATCTATTCGGCCCTCTATAGTTATTCATTCTGTATAATTTTTACTTTAAAAATGCTTGAATATAATAATAAAAAAAAATTCAATGTGTCTTCCTTATGCCGTCATAATATACTATTGGTGCAAAATAGCCAACAGTTTATAATATGTAAAAAAACAAACTCTTTGAACTAATTATATTATAACATCATTAGTAAGTATCAAAGTCAAAATGCATATTAAATTTAACTTAAAATATGTTCGGCTTTTTATTTCAGATTATGTTGCAAGTGAAAATGTTGCAAGTGAAATCGATTAAAACATTATATTCACATTGTTTTTTTTGTTGTTTTTTTAAAAAGATTTGCATTTAAATTTAGAAATTGACAATTAGCAAACCGTTTATAATATGTAAAAAAAAAAACTCTTTGAACTAATTCTATTTATTATAACATCATTAATAAGTATCAAAGTCAAAATGCATATTAAATTTAATATTTTCGGCTTTTTATTTCAGATGATGTTTAATTCCATATTCTATTTCCTTTACGCCAAAAATATCACTGAGCCTTAATCATTGCTTGTTTGATTAATCAAACATAGTGATTTCATACTAATTGATTACCGTAACACACACATACAGTGTTTATACAAGAAGTATGTGAAGAAAAGTTCTGGGTCTTTGATTGGTCAAATGGCCAATGGCGTGGTAAGAGGGCGTGGTAAGATAAATGTTTGACAGGTCGGATGAATGAGGTAATGCTCTCAGGATACAGAATGATTAACTGCTGCATCAGGTGTGATTATTAAATATGAAATCAGTGTGACTAAATATATTAATTTTAATTTATAAAAATGTCCAGTTATAGAAACCGAACAATGGCTCTGTCTAATTTGCATGCGATAATATTGCTTTCAGTATACAGAATGGTTAAATGTTACATCAGGTGTGATATATTTAAATTATATATAAAATCAGTATTATAAATGTATTAATTTATAAAAAATATCCAGTTATAGAAACCGAACAGTGGCTCTGTCTAATTTTGCATGCGATAATATTGCTTTCAATATACAGAATGATTAAATGTTACATCAGGTGTGATACATTTAAATTAGATATAAAATCAGTATTATAAATATATTTATTTATAAAAGTGTCCAGTTACAGAAACCGAATAATGGCTCTGTCTAATATCGCAAGCTTTTGCAATTTGTATTTTGCAATCAACACGTGTCACTAATCCTATCAACGAAATAATTAAAAGTTGCACTATTAGAGAGAAAATATATTTTTATAAGGTAAATCTGCGAAACAATGACGTTTTGAATTTTCGCGAATCCTTAGGAATGTGAAATAGCACTTTTTATAAAACCTTAGTATGTCTGTAAAAGGGCGCTTTAAATGATACACAACAACACATTTAGTTTGTTTCATGTTTATTAACATTCAAATCCCCTTAAAAGTATGATATATACATATATACATTTTACAATATTATTTTTAAGTCAACTATTATTTTTAACTTACTCTGCCTGTCGTTTGCCAGTCTGTGCGCGAGATTTTGTATGCGTTTAATTATCCTGACATGCAATTTATCAACTAATTATCAATTAAATATATTTATTCATTCTTAGTGGTCCTTAGTGGTACTTAGCGGTCCTTAGCGGTATTTAGTTGGACCCTATTTTCATAGAGTAAGACGAAAATGTGTTTATCATGAACATGGGTAATAGAGGATCTTACATGAGAGCTGATCCCTAAGCGTCTGCCATGTCCACTGGCACAGATATATATAGTATAGGGAGGTCAAGTGTAGTTTAAATGTTGGATATACTCAGATTTAATGAATTCATAAGTCATTCAACTGAAAAAGTGATCATTTGTTTAATAGGCATGTCAAACATATAATACATACTGGTAATGGCTGTGAGTGAAATGTATTAATTATTGGTTCAATATTATCAACAGTTTAGTAATATAATAATAACTATTAGCTTTGCACTATTCTAGTATTATTGTCATACTGCAAAGAAAATTCTCAGGATTTCATTGGTCAATGCGCCGTAGACATGAACCCATGTCTACGTCTCGAGACGTGAACATAGGAAGAATTTCCCGTAGGTACCCCATTACTCAAGTACACAAAAACAAAATGGCGACGATAACGTTGCCGATTCGTTTTGGAAACCGCCGATTGTTTCCTTCCTATCGCTTTTCTGCGCTTTCCACTGTGTGTAAAAGTCTGAAATAATCGTAAGTGTATTTTTTTTGGCAATTTTACAGATAATAAAACATTAACATAGTGACAAAATACTTTTATGTTTTTAAAAATCCGCAAAATTTGACGACGTTAGAGCGATGACGTCACGAAAGTAAACAACGTCTAGTTAGAGGCACGTTACGGGGAAATTGGCGCAATAAAAATGAAATCGTGTTTTTGGCTGTTTTTTTCCTTAAATAAATGGTTACAACTTTGAAGTATGACACATTCGTTATTAGGATTCTTGACAGGGAACATGGGCTCACATTCCCTGCCTGGAAATATATATTCCCCCTCGCCTAACGGCTCGGGTGAATATAATTTCCAGGCAGGGAATGTGAGCCCATGTCCCCTGTCAAGAATCCTAATAACTAATAATATTAATGATTGCAAAAATGTGAATTATGTAGAAAAACTAACGGGACGCTGCGAGTTGTTAGCTTTTCAACAAATCAAGATTGCTGTGTGTATCTTTAACGTCCATAATTAATATGTTAATAAAACAAGTAACAACCCTATGCTGTTGTTTTTTTAAAGTTGTGTCACAGGTTTTGAACATAGTTCAGCATCAACATGTATTCTCCGTTATATGTACACGTAACAGTCAGTTCAATAAAACTGTGTACTTCAACGTCTCAAATGGAATGATGAGTGTTTTTTTTATTGAGTATTAAATAAGCAAAACTACTTTTCACATCACTCTCACTAGCATGGATGACAGCGCTAAATGCATGTGGGTGAAAACCAGCATGCACAGATCCTTGTGAAAAACTTGAGTGTCAATAAGTGTTGAGAACAAGAACTGTAGATGTAGTTCAAGATCCATTCAATTTATTGTTCAATATTTGGATCCATTACAGTTGTATACCGTAACCTTGTGTTGTGAAAATGGCAGCACCTAGTCTGAACAATAAAGAAAATGAGTATTACAACTTAAATATCTGCTGTTCATGAAATACAAAAACTTGATCACTTTTAATAATATACAAAATATGTATTTTATGTAGAACCTATACAGGCCAAATAAAAAAATAAATAAACCTGTGTTTACATATCATTGTCAATAAAAGTGGGCCAGTATATTTATTTGGTTTCAAATATTTACTTGTTATCATTTTTTTACTCCATGAATTATATTTAGACCACAAGAACATTAAATAAAGAAAAATCTGACTGGCTGCAGGCTTAAACATATTAAAACAGATTATATTATTTTTTTACCTCAGAATAACTGATTATTATTTTATTCCCAATAAAAATAGGAGTCAGCAGTGTATTAAGGGAGTTGGTCTGGTTTAATACAGTAAACACAGACCTGTATATTTAATTCGGTCTTAGTCAATATAAAATTTACTGAAAAAGATTACCAAATGGTTTTTTTTTAATACTGAGAACGTATGTATTGTTTAAGATCCTTTTCATGCTTTAATACTGTCTCTCAGTTCCACCTTTCAAGGTAAGGTTTCCAGGTGTTTTAACTAGATTTATCTAATTATTATTATTTTATTATTTTTTTGGCATTGATGTGAAATGCTTCCCCACCATAAAAATAAGTTCTGCTTACAAACCTCTATGAAATCCATCTTGTTTTTGTAAGCTCCTCCAACCTCACCTCATCCAACCAAGAGTCGCATTTCAGATCAGAATATGTAAGCTGCAGGCATCATGTCTGTGAGACTGATGTCTCCCTATGGAAATAATAATGACACGGTGTATAAACGCAATTGCCAAATTTCATTTGGATCTGAACATTTCGCTGAAATTAAATAATAATTAGATAGATCTATGTATTCAATTCTTATTTCTATGTACTGTTACTTAGAAAATGTGTTCATCGGTGCTTTTTTCCACAAAATTGTCCTTTTTGGGGGAAAAATACGAGCTTATTTCTCATTTTGGGAAAGATGTAAGATTTTACCAATTAAGTAAATTTGACAATACTATGCTTTATTTATATTTTCAGCCAACAGTTATTATAATTACTGTTTCTCAGTCAGAACTGACTCCACAGACAAAAACACATTGCAGAATTAATGCTTTTTCTCAAATTCTGAGACACTGCTGCTTTCTGATTGGCAAATATTTCTGCAACAATTGGGGAAAAAACAGTCAAGTTCTCAATTGGGAAAGAGGCATTTTAGAGGTCTCTGTTACATATGGTAAAAAAGCCCTGTTCATTGTACAGTGCTCCAAGAATAGGATAGCCCGACGCCCGGGGCTCCTCGAAATCCATTCCGGGCCTGTTTCATTTTGCATACAAGGAGCCTGTCGGGCCTGTCTAAAAAATACATTTTTTTATTTTTTTTTATTTTTTTATACTTGATCTCAAGATCCTCAAGAAAAAATACTCCCATGTGTATTCTGAACTATGAAAACATTTGCAATCACAGATACCGGTTTAATTTTTTTTTTTTAGAAAGTCTTAATATTCTATTAAATACTGAAGGTCAGCATCGAGGAAATCCCAAAATATAGGCATGCATCTCAAAACAACAGCTGCAGTGTAAGTTTTTGAAGTCCCACAGAGCTAGCATATGCTGCAATCAACTCCGGATTAAATTATCTTTCCAACAACATACACTTTTATATGTCCACACCACATAAGAAAAGCTCTGGTGCTCGAAAAACACAGAAAACGTACCGGTTTTTAAAAATCGACTCTTAGCCAGTCCGTATTATTCGCCTATACAGACCCCCGTGGACCGCCGTTTAGCCTTTGTAGAAGCTCCCGCGGACACAAATCATCGACACTATTCCTTACGCCCATATGTCTTTATCCGTGCAATAAATAATGTCCAAGTACCTTTCCGACGATCACAAGTACACGTTTACAACGTTTTCAAAAATCTCAGTATACCACGACGCCATTTGCATTGGGAATGCCGGAAGTTGACAGTAAACCATGACGTCATTACATTTTCAAATCGCTCCCACTTCATTGGTTCAGTATTTAAACCAAATATATTTAATCCAATGGGATAATTTAACAAATATTTCTGCGGCTTTGCTATCAAATTCCGGCATTCTCAATGCAAATGGCGTCGTGGGATACTGAGATTTTTGAAAACGTTGTAAACGTGTACTTGTGATCGTCGGAAAGGTATCAAGGAGTTACCAGATTCCGATAGTTTAACAAACAAACTTAATTTCCAAATTTATTAAGTTGTCCTATTCCTCCGAAATCTCGGTCAACATAAACTTCAATACAATAGACACCACAGCGTAGAAAAAGTTTCATTCATTTAACTGTCAAATATTCACCAACAATCAAAACAAATATGGCGGTGAAATCCTATCCAATAGTAAGCGCTCACATGATTCCGATAGGTAACGTCAACACACTATTGCGTCATCACACGTTCGCCAAAATCATAAAATAAGTTACGGTGGCCAATTTCAGTCGTTACGCACACTGAAGAATGTTATACACAAATCATATGAAGACAGATAACTCTGAATTAACGTTTATTTAACTATAATTGCAGTCACTCATATATTTAGATAATACAAACAATGTGATTGGTTAAAGGACAATCACATGATCACTTTAAGCTACGTTCATTTTCCAATGAACTGTACGAAGAACTACTTTCATCCGCCATTCATAGAATACGCGTACTGCGTAACAATATAGTTCGGATTTACAGGGGGTGTATTTAGAAGAGGGATAATAAAATAATTGGATAAAGAGTTTAAAACCGTTGATTGCCATTATAAGGGTTTAGTGTAATCTTTTGTGCGTTCATTGGGGTATGAACTGTTAATTGTCGAGGCTTCGGGCATTATGCGCTATGTGCTTCGACAACTAACAGTTCATAAAAAAAGACACTAAACCCTTCAATCATTTAATACCGAACACAGCATGGACATCTAAATGAGGTGTCCTTCCGTACAACCCTGACACTGGTACAATATTTGAGATGAGTCCAGTGATCACATATTTCACACTGGATGGTCCTCCTTTACAGCTTGGTATGCTCTAGTGAGTGCAGATGGTGAATAAGCTCTTCTTTTACCATATGAAGTAGGACCTATAAGCTGTTAATATAAGAAATACTATTGAACCTAGAGAAAACACAATTTCAATTAGTGACTACAAAATAACATAATGGCCCTAATTGGCTTCCGTAGAAAAAAAAATTGGTTGTAATTTTTTCCACCGTACACTGTTACTATTTTTAGACTTGACATAGTTTTTGCAGGCAGAGATAGCGTCTGTGGATACACAAATGTTAAATGCGTTATTTTATCGATTTAAGTGCTATAATAAAATGACTTAGTGGAAGTACATAGAAATTATTCATCAACAATGCAAGTCACGTTTTCTTACCTTTATTCGAAGCATTTTCTTGAAATTGTTGTAGAAACAAAGCGACCGAAAGTTTTATGATCTGTTTACACCCGTGTTTATTTTTGACGTCACATTATGACGTTACGCTCGAGATATTACAAAACCTATCGGAATCATGTGTCTATCGGAATCAGGTTACTGGAGGACAGTTGCTAATTATTGTACGGTACTACGGGGCATGATTCTTCGACCCCCGCGTACCTATGACGGGGAAAATAAATGGACCGTCTTTATTTTTAAAGATGGCCGAAAGAAAATCACCATACCAACCTGGACGCTACCGCCATCGACAAAATCAGCCCCCACCCCGTGGACAATTAAAATTTCAAAATACAATCCTGGACGCTACTCTAATGGACAGATTGTCCTCTGACCACGCCACTGGAAACCTATCTAAGGTGTTTTCTCAGATTTAACCCCCTCCCCTTTGACAATTAAAATATCAAAATACCCGCCTGGACACTAAACCTAGACACAATTTCCTCTGACCACCCCACGGACAACTAAAACATCAAAATACTCCTCATGGACGCTACCGCCATGAAAAGACTTTCCGGTAACCACCCCTTGAACAACCCGTAGAAGGTGTTTTACGGATTTCTCGGTCCCAGTGTACAACTATAATATCAAAATATACCCCTGGACTCTATTCTCATGGACATACTTTCCTTTGGCTATGTACCTGGACACATATATTTAATAGAAAGTGTTTTCTCGGATCTAACCCCAACGGACAACTAAATATCAAATTACCCACTGGACGCTACCCTCATGGACAGACTTCCTTTGACTACCCCCCTAGACAACCTATAGAAAGTGTTTTCTCGGATCTATACCTCCCTCCACCCCATTCGCCCCCACCACACACACGCACTGGACGACAAAAATATCAATATACCAACCTGGATGCCACCCATTAGACAAAATGTCCTCTGACCACCCCACGGAGGACAATTAAAATATCAAAATACTCCCCCTGGGCACTACTCCCATGAACAGACTTTCATCTAGCAACTCCCTGGACCACTTACCTATAGAAGGTGTTTTCTCGGATTAAACCACCACCCTTGACAACTGAAATATAAAAATACTGTGTGAAACTATGTACTGCTTTGCAAAGGCACATGTCAAATTTGGCATAATTTTATTGATATCAACCTGAATAAGATAGAGAACCCATTTTGGAATGATGTATATAGTTCATTGAGCCAACTAAAAACAGAACTTGCTCCAAATTTATGGAATGAAATATTGATGGAAAAAGTTTTTCTCAATGATACAATTAAGACGAAGAAATTGTTTATATAGTAAATGTTATATAGACAGAAATATTATTTTTGTTAATGATTTTGTAGATGAGGTGACTTTCTGTCTTTTTACTTGTTTCAAGAAAAATACGGATGCTTTTCGAGCTTTATTGAATATTAACGGGCAATAAAATCAACAGTAAGACATTTAGAAATCACATAAGACAAATGTAAAATAGTTGGCACCATTCAAAACTTAGTCTTGTATCTAATTAAGAAAGATGACAAGGGATGCAAAAAGATTTACACAACTCAGAATAGAAAAATATCTGAACCTAAAGTAATACTTAAATAGAAAAAAAAGACAATTTAGAAAAGAAGAATAGATAAGTATATGACTACCTTTTAACATAACAAAAGACACATCACTTATTTGGTTACAAACAAGACTATTACGTCGTATTGTAGCAACTAATACACTTCTTGTTAAAATGATTGAAGATTATTTATAATGACATGGGTTCATTTTGTAATGCAGACACGAAATCATTATTCCATTTATTTTTGGCACTATAGAAATGTGCAGTCTTTCTGGAATAAAGTTTGCCACTGGCTTAAAGAGGGATGCTAACATCTTATTAATTTAACATTAAACATAAGTACAATTATATTTGGAAATATTGCACTTGATGATACTCTAAATTATCTTATTCTAGTAGCCAAGAAATGCATTTATGTTGTAGAATAGATGGGAGATCACCGTGTTTTACAATTTATAAAAACTCAGTACTTTACCAATATAACACAGAAAAGGTAATAGCCTTCGGAACAAATTCTATTGACAGAGTTAATGAAAAATGGCAAACATTTATCGAGTTCGGCCGTTTCTTAAGGTACACTCTCATACTCATTTACAATGACAAACTTACAAAAATCTTATTGAACATAGCTAGATTAAGGGTCTTTACAATCAATGGAAGTTTATTTGTCCACCATTTTTTAATATATCTTTTTCCTAAGCAATCTATTCCCGACAGTTAGCGATTTTATATATGTCATTTGTGTATATAAGAAGGGGAAACAATCCGCTTTTTAAATATTGACTGAATATAGCATTAATTATCCCCCATTCTTTAATATGCATAGAATATTGTTGTAGCAACAAAACTAATATAGAAAAAAGCATCGAGTTAATTGTAATAGAATGTGTTAATGTGTTTATGTGTGTTTATTATGGTATTTGCTAGCCAAATATAAATCGTTTTACCACCGTGAGACATAAAACTTTCGGTGGTTCTTATTATTTGTTTATTGTTGTTTCTTATGCTTGCAATATGAAAAAATCTCGATTAGATAAATAGAGCAACTTATCAGAGTCCCCCCCCCTCCCCCCCCCCCCCCCCCCCCCCCCCCCCACTACCAATTAAACATTTAGGGCATAAACATTTTACAACATTTGCGAATATAATAATACAGTAACATAATTAAAACCAGTCAACCACTCAATAACTTTCCAAAAGCTGATTCAGAATGAGAATGTAAACATTTATTTCAGTGAATGGCATTATTTTATAATTGTTGTCAAATTTATTTTAATTTAGAAAACAACAAAATAAATATATATGTATACCTGTGGTCCACAGTCCTGCATGTGGTACATCCTGCAGAATTGTGATTGGGACAGAACATGTTGACTAACTTATCACCATGTAGTTCACATTTCTCCGTTATCGTAGCCCGTGGTTATTACGGTCCCCTCTTTTTCATCCATTAGCTTGATCCAATAGCTTATTTCTATGATCAACGTATTTTCAACACGATTAATTTTAAGAAATAAAACACACACTAATAAATTATTTTAAATACTGGTAGATAATGGTTGCTTAGTTGCATATTTGCTTTTCCATTTTGGTATGATGTGAACATACTTTGAAAAATAAATAGTTTGAATTATCTTGATTGCCAAATACTAAACAACACATATAAATAACTCAGTTAATTGTATTTCCTATCTTTTAAATGTAATGTACACTTTGGACAAAACATCATATGAAAATAATCGATCAATAGATATCTTAACAGATTCATCAAGTAAAATTGAAAAAAATAATCAGTTTGATGAATCAGATTACATTCAGTATCCGCTTTAAAGACCGTGTTCAAAATTTAAATCGATTATAATGGAAAATAAAATGGTATAGTCGCATTTAAAATCAGGGTAGCCTACTAAATACGTGTCGTCTAGTGTATATCATGTGTCTGTGGGTTAGGTGATAAAGGGTGTTAGCTGCATTCATAAATATTGGACTTATTTCATTTCTGGACAAAACCTTCAAATTACGTATAGTTAATGGTCTATTCAATGTTCCTTATCAAAAAATATCATAGCATGTTTGAAGTAGATTACTGTTTGAAAGCTTTTTCAATCATTTTGTTAAAATAAATTATATTATTTGTCAGTTAAAAAATAATATAAAAATAATGCACTACAATTATGAATTAAAGGTTTAATTAAACACCCTGTCATTTGTATCAAACAATGAACAACTAAAAGGAAAACAAAACATAGCAAGTATAGTCAGAGCTATTATGGTGTTAGTTTAATTTTGTTGCCTCATTCAGGTCTAATTCAGCCAGGTTTCTTAAATATACAAATACGTTGTTTGTGCTTTGTATTGTATATACCGGTATTGTATTCAGGATATGTGACACGATAGTCAACGATTAACTAACTGCTTTTGCACTAGCCAATTTGTCAGCATTGACCTTCCCATGGGCAGATACGGGATTAGAGATAAGGGGAGAGGTGGGGCGCAACTTTTAAAAATTAATTGAAACTCAAACAATAAATTAAAAAAGTAAATACATATGAATTGCCATAACGTTTCAGATTTAAGTGGGGGTGGTGACGCCCCTGTTGTCCCAGTTAATGCCCCATCAACTGTAGGTTAAAGAGTATTTCTACTTCTACTTAGAGCTTATGGGATTGCGATTTGTCCGCCATCGTCCGTCGGTGTCGTCCGTTAACTTTTGCCTTGTGAACACAATGGGGCCTTCATTATTAATCAGATCTTTGCCAAACTATACTAGGGCCTTTATATCGATAAAAGGTCAGAACAGTTCGAAAACCAACTAGATCGGATTAGTTTCACCATAGTTATGGCCCTTGATTTGCTGGAAAATGCCATATTCTGCCTTGTGAACACTCTAGCACCTTCATTTATTATTTGATCTTTACCAATCTTGCACATATTGTCAATATCAATAAAAGCACGAACAAGTTTGAAACTCAACTAGATCGAATTAGTAACGTTAGAGTTATGGCCCTTATTTTGCTGAACAATACAATGTTCTGCCTTGTGACCACTCTAGCACCTTCATTTATTATTTGATCTTTACCACCTTGCAGGGATTGTTAATATCAATAAAAGCTCGGACAAGTTTGAAAGCGAGCCAGATCGAACTAGTAACACCGGAGTCATGGCCCTTGATTTAGTTAAAAAAGCTGTATTTTGCCTCGTTAAGATGATAGGGCATTCATTTGTCAACCGCTCTTTGACAATCTTTACCAGATTATTAATATCCATGAATCATTAAAACAGTTAAAAAATCAGCCAAATCGGATTAGTAACACCAGAGTTATGGCCCTTGATTTATTTAAAATGCTGTATTAAGACGATAGGGCGTTCATTTGGCCGGATTTCATCGAAACTTTGCAGGGATGATCAGTATCTAACCTAGTTGTTCATATCATCGCCGTGTTCCAGTTGAAAGATCTTTGACAGAGTTATGACCCGTTACATGTTTTAATGCACACACTTTGTCCGGATTAGTTCTCCTGAACCCCTGGCCAAATTTCAGCAAAACCTTATATTTGTGATATCGTTTGCATTTATTGTAAATTAATGTTACTTTTGCCTTCTTGTTTGTCTGTTTGCGTGTTTGTTTCTGTGTTTTGTGGTTGACTGTCCTCCTTAAATGCTGCTTTCCATGTCCTTTTTATATTTCTTGGCAAGGTTGATCAGTTTCAAGCCTAGTTGTGCACATCGTCACCGTGTTCCGGTTTAATGACTTTTGGCGGAGTTATAGCCCTTTAAATGTTTTAATACACAAACTTAGTCTCAGATTAGTCTCTTCTGAACTCCTGACCGCATTTTAGTTAGGGATGATCATAACCCGGCCTAGGCCTCAACACTAACTTTTTTTCCAACTAGCCCTAGCCCTGACCCAAGTTTCATGTGCCCTGACCAAGTTATATTAAAATCTTTATATTTATTATGCAACTCTGTTACTCGTTTGTTTCTTGTGTGGGGAGATGCGCAAATATGATTTATTCTAAATAGGCTTAATACTATATTTAATAAACTGTTTTGGACTGATAATATTATGATGCAGTTATGAATAAACAATACAGCGACATATCTCTTGCATCTCAAAAGGGGAAATCAACATTGACAAATCGGCAAATGCGGTTGCCGTATGACAACAAAATGGAAATGAGTCTCAAATGTCGCAATATTGTTACACATAAAATAGGATCGACTTTCAATTGAAATTTGCAAAATATCTAGCTAGCACTCGTTACAGGCGTATATTATCGTATGCATCGATTAGATATTAAACGATGTGTCTAGACCTTTGACAATATTTTACGACATGTTAAAATCCACACAGAGTTAACTCCCTTTACAGTTAGTTCTATCGCTGCATGGAGAATGGAAAACCCGCGTGTTATAAATAATTCGGGAAGCTGTCGCGCATGCTCATTACGTTAGGTGAATCTATATTGTAAAAACAAACTACGGCTTCATCGTTTTTGTGAGAGTGAAACGTATTTTACACACAGAACTAAATGGAATTTTAAAAGAACATTTATTATGGGTAAATGTCCCGTTCTTATTGTACACGACCGGTCGGGCATGTTCCTGGGACATTCGCAAGCCCGGACCTATGTACAGGCAGTGAATGTCGTTCGGACGTGCCTTAGTGTCGAACCCTGCTAGGTGTGCATATCATCTCCGTGGGTTGAATTGAATACGGTAGAATGATTTGTTTTTTGAAGTTGTGGCCTTTTAAAGGTTGCAATACACAAACTTTAAAACCTGTTTTAATGGATAAGTGTGAGGTTTGGTGGCCTACTTTGCTACTGACCGTTCCAAGGCGGTAGCCCTATTGTCAACCCTTTTGTGTTTGTGATGTCGTTTGCATTTATTATTACTTTTGCCTTCTTGTTTGTCTGTTTGCGTGTTTGTTTCTGTGTTTTGTGGTTGACTGTCCTCCTTGAATGCTATTTTCCCTGTCCGATCTTTTT
Organism: Cyrtodaria siliqua; assembly: GCA_037043455.1. NCBI lineage: Eukaryota > Metazoa > Mollusca > Bivalvia > Adapedonta > Hiatellidae > Cyrtodaria > Cyrtodaria siliqua. The sequence goes on from JAWPHD010007799.1 coordinate 21,334, forward strand.
ATATTTCTATGTCCGGACTAGTTCTCCTCAACCACTGGTCGGCTGTCAATGCAACTTGATTTCGTATGTCGTTGTCATGTTCCGGTTGAACTATTTTGGCGGAGTTATGTGCCTTTAAAGGTTTTAATACACAAAGTTTGTCCCGATTAGTTCTCCTGACACTCCGGTTGGATTTCATCAAATCTTGGCGAGGATGATAAGTACGAAGCCTAGTTGTACATATTGTTCCAGTTGAATGAATGTTGACATAATTATGGTTCTTTAAATGTTTTAATACCCTAACTATGTACAGGTGAGATCTCCTGAAACCCTGGCAGATTTGAACTAAACTTGGCAGGGATGATCAGTACCAAGCCTTGTTGCACATATCATCGCCGTGGTCCGGTTGAATGCTTTTTACAGAAGTTTTTCTGAACCTCTGGCTCAATGAAACTTGGCAGGTATGAGCTGTACCAAACCTAGTTGCGCATATCATCGTCATGTTCCAGTTGAATTTTTTTTGGCCCTTTCGTCAGTGGGGGATGGTTATTTAGGGTATCGAGGCACAACATAATAATATAAATCGAGTTTTTACCACCTGCATAAAGGCGACCCTCTACAGGGGTTAACTTGGTGAATTTGCAGTAATTTATTATAACAGAGTTTCCGCCTTGTGATGCCAACTCCCCACATACCCTTTGAGAATTCATATTTATGTGTGGTGTATTTCTTAGTTAAGGATCTACTATAAATTTTCATATTTTGGTTTCCCGTCTGCGGCCTCTTGTTTCAAAATATTTCGCTAAATTTTTAATTACTTGTCCTGTTATTTAACAGATGATGGTTTCATATGTTCGACATAAAGAATACCTCATAAAATTATACACTACGCATTTTAAGACCTCATAAGCTACACCCCAATAATTATACACATATTTATACCCCCGCCAAACAAGGTTTCTTGAGGGCTATATAATAATCACTTTCTAGTTATTTAGTTGATAATGGTTGCTTAGTTGCATATTTGCTTTTCCATTTTGGTATGATGTGAACATAATTAATTAAAACCATATTAGGTGACACTCCACTAATTATAAGACCTCATAAGGTTACACTGCACAAAAATTACTTAAGCCTCCACACACTGTAATTATTTGACGCGTTCTTTAACATATCAAATGATATAATCGTTGCATATTTTCTTTTCCCTTTTTTTATTTGAGACTCTACATATTTTTTAATTATTTGTAATTGAGACTCTGCTCAGCATACACTTCAGAGTATTCCCACGCATCCATATTAAGGAAATGATAACTAGTCCGACTGGCTTCCAATGTGCGAGTATTAATCACCTTTAACTAGTTTGCATTACATTTGTTCTTTTGTTAATTTATATGAAAATACAAAATCAATACCTTATTTTGAGTATACACACATATTCAAACAGGTCACCAAGCGGGAGATTGTACTTGTATTTAAATGACCATGACTTAGGCCCAGGGCCAGTGACTAACATCTGAAATGTGACTAACAGTAGGAGTTTTAAATTACCTAGCTAACATAGCTTTTGACAAAACTTCAAAGCTTTGGACAAATGTCACTGGAGTTTCAAATTAGCCAGTTAATCCTTGACTGGGAGCTGTGAAACAATTAATAGCACACTACATGTATAACGATACTTAGTTATTATTAACTTCCTGTCAAACCTTATCAGTCTCATAGGTAAATTGAAATCTGCATGTAGAACAACTTGCAGTAAGATATATCTCCTGTATGAACCCTAGATAAAATACAAGGAGTTGTACAACAAAACTGTATTGTAGATATAAAGGAAGTTATAATACAATATGTTTACGCCGTCGACTCCGAAAACATAAGCGGCGCCTAAAACTATTATTAAATTTGATACTCAATTTACCCCTTCCATAGGCAGATTGAGGCAACCCATTCCGCCCTTTCACTTTCTGGACGCGTACCCCATGGACAAACGTTCTAAAATAGCCCCTGGACAAAACTGTAAGCTTCCATATGCAGATTGAGGCAACACAACCCCACCCCCATGGACACGTACCTCCTGGACGAAAGTTCAAAAATACCCCTTGGACACAATTTTACCCTTCCATAGGCAGATTGAGGTGACACCCCACCCCACACCCCACCCCTCTCGGGCGCGTAACCCCTGGACAGAAGTTAAAAATACCCACTGGACACGATTTTACCCTTCAATAGGCAGATTTGGGGAACATCCCCACTCCCCGGACGATCGATTGTTCTGGTTAAATTTGGTGAATTTGATGAGATGACAAACACGACCATTAACAGTAATACAAGTGGCAGGTTACTGCGTCTAGGAAATTACCTGCCAAAACCTTTTTCTGTTCAAAATTCACGAATTATGTTGACCACTCACTCCTCATTTTCTATTTTTTAGTTTAAACTTATTTATTTTACATCGATTGTAACGAAAGCTCTATGAACTTATTTGAATCACTCTCGATGTCTTCCTGGGTAGAACCAGAACTAAGCAATGCAGATAAAGTGTCTTGCTCAGGGACACAACGCATATGGCAATGACGGGAATCGAACCCACGACTTTTGGATAATGAATCCAACGCTCTACCACTAGACCACAGCGCTTTCTATTTCTTGAAGACGGCCATGGAGACACAGTCAACAATATTTATGAATGAAATGGTTGTCTATGATTTTATTGGTTACATACACAATTACAAGGTCAGCATTTCAATTGCGTTATAGTTAGTAGTAAAATCAGTGCATGTTTTTGAGGCAGTGTTCAATTGCAGCAAGGTGAGATCACTAATTTTCTGCTTGTGATTTTGCAATATATTCTGTTTTATTTTCTTCCAGATAGATAAAAATAATATACATTTCCTCATAAAAAAAATCTTATTCATTCCCTTCAAAACTTGTAACATTGGCAGGATTTATGGTGTGTCAAAATTAAAAAAAAAAATATTTATTTCCTTCAAAAGTTATAACACTGACAGAATGGATGTGTATTCAAATTTCAAAAATACAGACAAAATGCCTCATGTATGCAATATATTCCATTGAAAATTAAAATACATTTCCTCATAAAACATCGGGAAAAAAATCTTAATCTAAAGTTGTTACATTGACAGGATTGATGGTGTGTCCACATTTGAAAAAACAGACAAAATGCATAATTCATCAACATGATCTGTGTCCACATTTCCAAAAACTTGATAATTTACAAAACGAGGTTCAGATTTTCCTACTATCGAGTTTCGAGAAGAGAATATCGAGTTTCGAGTGGAGAAAATCGAGTAGAGAAAATCGAGTTTCGAGTAGACAATACCCTTACATATGCCCTTGTAACAGTAACATCAAGTTTCCAAGTTTATTTTGTACAGTATATAAAAAATGATGACTCGTGATCTTACTCCAGGATGCTGCTAAGGCAGCATTAGATTTACATATATCTAATACCAAATTACCTTATACTGATTTTAAAAATTGTATTAACACATATATTCGTAACTCTTGGCAAACCGCTTGGGATTTGTCAGTTAACAATAAACTCCATTCAATTAAACCGCTACTCGGAGAATGGCGTTCTTTTAGTAGACCCATTCGTCGAGAGGAAGTTGTCCTAGCCCGGTGCAGAATAGGGCATACACGTTATACTCATTCATGTTTATTACAAGGTGAGCCATTACCAGAATGTATACCCTGCTTTGCACCGTTAACGGTCAAACACATATTGTTGGAATGTGTATACTTTGATCCTATACGTCAAAGGTACTACAATGTTAATACTATGACCGAGTTATTTAATACTATAGATTTTAGTTTAGTTTTAGATTTCCTTAAGGAAGTCAGACTATCTAAATCATTATAATATGTTCTTGTATATAATTACTTTTTTATATACCCGTTTTCGTGCATTTGTTGATTTACATATATACTTTGTATTACTACCATATCATCCCTTATATTTTAATATTTTTATCTTTAAATGTTTGCATTAATTTTTAAATAATCCTTCATTTCATCATCATTCAATCAGTTTTTGCGCACAATATGACCTATTTATGTGTCGACGCGCCGTAAAACACCTTTCATTCATTCATTCTTACTCCAGGACAAAAAAAACAGATTGGTTTCAATGATCGTTTGGGATTGATATTGACTCTTGATAATTAAAGGTCGAGATTTGTTCTCCGGAGAAACTACGATTCACAGAATCAGTTAATCATTTATAATATATAATATATATATATAAGCTATCAGCATGTGGTTAAATTTCTGCTGAACATACTGATCAGATTGGTCATTTCAGTTCTTCCAGATGTTGGATACACATACATTATATATATAAGTATAGATTCCTTTAAAATTAATATTTCTGACTTAATTTACAAAGTAGCGTTCAATATTTTATTAGTCCACTACCAGTGTATTACCAGGGGGACTATAAGTTAATTTACTCTCTGTCTGTCTGTCCCTCTGTCTGTATGTCCGCAAAAGTGGACAGTACTAACACCTCCACACATTTTTATGAAATGTGCCCGTGCAAGTTTTTGTTCCATTTTAATTTGACCGTTTGGAGCCTTTTTTCCTGTTCTTTCTTCAATGACTGCATTATGTGATTATGGATTAACGGCTTCAGGTATTTTTATGAAATGTTCCATGTCTATGAGGTGGAAAAAACAAGAGGATCGCCAAGCGGAGCATATACGTCCGTCGTTTCATTGTTGTAGACCTGATACCTTGAAGGACAATAATATATGACATATAAATCAGAGCGCTATGGACCTTTTTTATCAGATGTACTCATCGTGTCATGTTGAAGATGTGTACAGTTTTCACATTTTCTAAGGATCGAGTTTCGAGTAGAGAAAATCGAGTTTCGAGTAGAGAATATCGAGTTTCGAGTAGAGAATATCGAGTTTCGAGTGGAGAATATCGAGTTTCGAGTAGAGACTATCAAGTTTCGAGTGGAGAATATCGAGTTTCGAGTAGGGAATATCGAGTTTCGAGTAGAGAAAATCGAGTTTCGAGTAGACAATATCGAGTTTCGAGTAGAGAAAATCTAAGTTTGAAAATAACCAACAGAAAACAGTCAAATATTAGCAGCAATGGTATTATAGAGGCAGCAGAGATGTATCCAAGTATTTTCATCTTTATCTATAATCATATGTCTTATTAATTCTATAATCACATGTCTTATTAATAAATACTCTTACATAAGCCTTTGTAACAGTAACATCAAGTTTCCAAGTTTATTTTGTAAAGTATATACGAAATGATGACTCGTGATCTTACTCCAGGACAAAAAACCCAGATTGGTTGCAATGATCGTTTGGATTGATAATTGACTCTTCAAGATTTGTTCTCCGGAGAAACTACGATTCACAGAATCATTATAATATATAGTATATATAAGCTATCACCATGTGGCTAAATTTCTGATGAACATACTGAACAGACAGGATATTTCAGTTCTACCAGATGTTGGATACACATACATTATATATATAATCAGTACTTCAATATAGATTCTTTTAAAATTAATATTTCTGAATTAATTTACAAAGCAGCGTTTACTATTATTAGTCCACTACCAGTGTATTACCAGGGAGACTGTTTGTTAATTTACTCACCGTCTGTCTGTCCCTCTGTCTGTATGTCCGCAAAAACTGGATTGTGATTGTGGACAGTACTAACACCTCCACACATTTTTATGAAATGTGCCCGTGTTAAGTTTCCGTTCCCATTTAATTTGGCCGTTGGGAGCCTTTATTCTTGTTTTATCTCCGATAACTGCATTATGTGATTATGGATTAACGGGTTCAGGTAAATATGAAATGTCACATGTGCATTAAGGTAAAAAGAACACAAGAGCATCGCCAAGCGGAGCATTATAATACGCCCGTCGTTTCATTGCTGTAGACATAATACCTTGAAGGAAAATAATTCATTCACCTTAAACTTTGAAACTTATTGACAAGGTTAGGTTCCCGGTTAAACCTTATTAAACCATAACTAAAACATATGAGTTTGATTTTGACCGTTCACTGGATCATGCTGAAGATGTCTGCAGTTTCACTGTTGTACATAAAGGTTATTAGCCACAACCACTTGCAAAATTCCAGGTTTAGTTCCCGGTTAAACCTTTTTCAAACGGAAATAATTAAAAAATATATAAACGAGAGAGTTATGTGCCTTTATCAGATGTATTCTTTGGCGCTGAAGATGTGTGCACAGTTTCATTTTTGCAGACCTTATACTTTGTAAGTTATTAGCCACAATTAGTTGTCATGTCAAAGTTAACGACAGACCGAGTCTGACGTTCGGAAGTTCGACGCCACGACACAATACATCCCTACCTACGGATGTATAAAAAGAGGGACTTTTGCATGTGTAATGTTTTTATTTTCTGTTTCTGTCTGCAATATGCGATTGTGGATTAACGATTTCGGATATTTTCATGAAATTTAGCATAACTATGTATTTATTTGGACAGTAACAGGCACATTCATTTTTAGCTCTACTGGCCAAATGGCTTAGGACATTATGTTGTCTGCTTTTTAATTTAGTGTTTTGGCTGTTACTTGTGATATGCACGCTTCATAACCGCTGCTCCCAACTAAATTCCATTTTGTTTATTTCGCTCTTCGGGGCATAGTATTTTGTTAGATACTGGGACCATACGCCGCTGGACATGGGGGAGGAAAATCTCTATGCCCAGCGCCATATGCATGCCATCTTCGGGATGGTTAACATTATGTATTATTATACCTCATGTTTACACTCTGTATAAACTGCCCATACCCTTAGCGTGAAGCAATTTCCAAACAATTTTTACTGTTACACGATTGTGACGTCACGGGAAGTATAAAAATAGGTTTTGGGTTTTTCCAATAACGACACGCTTAGGCAATTGGAAATCGGTGGACGCTTATTAAAATACAGTTGAAGTTATATCAATCGTAAGACGCTTGGTTTACCAAAAGACAATAAGAAAATGTGGCGAGCTGATTTGTTACTTCAAATCAAGACTGGTATACAAATATAAATTTAAAAAGAAAAAAAAAAAGAAAAAAAAAGGGATTTTTCCCCCTCATATATTTTAATTTTAATCAAAAATTTGTTCGGTATAATAAAATAAATATTGCATCCCAGTTAGGGTGACAGTGGATATTGTCAACCTGAGGAAAATAATGTCAACCGAGACGAAGACGAGGTTGACATTATTTTTCCTAAGGTTGACAATATCCACTGTCACCCTCACTGGGATGCAATATGTATTCAGCTGCCGAAGGCACCTGAGTCTTATATGGGTTTAGAATATGTCAATGGTTAACAGACTGTGAATCATGTAGCCGACAATAAGCATTCATTAAAACTTCAATTCCTAGGGAACCCGTCTAAAAAACTTGAATGGTATAAACACATTTTTTTTTTCAATGTTCAAAGCTTACCGTTTTATTGCCTCAAATGACGTTTTCGTAGAGTAGTCTTCTAAAGTGTAGAATGCGGCAATATTTCCGGGATCTTCACGTCCGGAATTATTTTACGGAGCATAATGAAACCATAAGTGAAACTGAATGAAACCGCAAGTATTGGAATGGAATAAGTGCAAATCTGTATTTTAATGGAATAATACCTGTTTATGGAATAATACCCATTTATAATGTTGTATTCTCGTAAATACAGCCGTGTTATACACTAGTCGATGGGTTTATTCGCTGCCTATATGGTTTGCATATGTAATGGTAAGGTAGCAATGAACAGTTTCTCTGAGTTTTTCACTTTGATAATGCAATCTTATAATTACACATGGTAGCAGTGAGACGTTTATCTCTGTTGTAATGCACGCTAACGCATCCCTTACATGTGAACACCTGTATTTCTGTGCTGATGTGTACTTCTAGCACGTCGTATCTAAGGCAAATCAAGGTATTTGAACAGAGAGAAGCGAGGTTATTACCCCACACCCAAAAACTGAATAAACGCACCCAGCAATACACCAGATACACATTTGCAGTTAAACTCTCTAGCCTAGCTAGACATCCACATTGTTCTAATTTTAGCATAGGCCCTATATATAATCAGCTGTTGACCGAGTTAACGTTAACATGAGAGTGCATTCTCGACCTGCATACACCAGTAAACAGATATTAAAGGGACATTCCATTTTGGAATTAGGTGAATCAGGTGGATAAGTTACTCCCAAACCCGCAGCAAACTCCGCTAAATGAACGCGTTAAACACAATCAAAGGCAAGCAACGAAGTTACCAATGTGTAGAAACCATTTCAATTCGACCCCGACAGCCACAAACCACACAATATCAGAGTAATATTAATCAATGTCTACCTAAAGTCCCTGAAATATTAACTGCGTGAGAAACGATAACGCACTACACACGGCGGGAGGAATGCATGTTTTTATTTATTAATATCCACGACCTATATGAATTATCAGAATAGAAACAAAGAAAGAGACGAAATAAAGCTTATGTGAATAAAATTGGAAGAAACATTTCTCCGACGAGAACCCAAAAAATGGCGCAAACATAGTGAAATGGAAAACATTATTTGCATCCAGGAACCACGTAAACATCGGTATGAATAAATAGAAACGAATACATCCTAACAGACGACAAAATCATGAGCACCAGAAATATTACAAAATCATAGATCCTGCGAGTCTGATGTTAATAAATTTAAGTTTTTAAATGTAAGCTCAAAGCAAATCTTACCTATTTGTGAACAAATCAACATGCCGGTGTACATATACGAAGAAATGCACCGTGAAAATTACTCGTTTACTCCAATAACTGTGACTATGAAATATATTTATTATAGTCAGTATTATTCTAGAGAGTTCAAACGCTAAATACTAAAAAAAATGAAAGCATAAGTTTTAGTGCGCGTGATGTTTCATTTGATTGTGTTAACAAATGCAATTAAATAGTGTACTTCAATCACAAAAGAGGAGTTCAAAAGAGTAGGAGAATTATTAGTATTGACTTAACTTTACTTCTTTCACTGTTAATATACTAATGACTACACGTATTCTATAGATACATTTTAATATATAATTACCGTATTCCTCACCATTCTTAGAATGATTTTGTCTTCTCAAAACTGATGTTCTCTATTCGAGACTCGATTTTCTCTACTCGAAACTCGAATTTCTCTACTCGAAACTCGATTTTCTCTACTCGATTTTCTCTACTCGAAACTCATCTTTCTCTACTCGAGACTCGATTTTCTCTACTCGAATTTCCCTGCTCGAAACTCGATTTTCTCTACTCGATACTCGACTTTCTCTACTCGAAACTCGAAGTGTGGCATATTTAAATCTTTGTAACAGTACACTCTGCCATGCTTTAAATGGAGATAACCGTGCCCTAAGTGGATTTGATGTCACTAGCCACGCTGAGACATACCGAGGCATTGCATTTTATGAAGAAAAAAAAGGGGAAAAAACACCGAGGTGCTGCATTACATCCGTACAATTGAGAGAATGTACTTACGACTGTGCAATCTTTTCCCGAACCGTGGGTCTGATCAGTTTGAAAAAGTTAAGAACGTCATGTTTTCATAATCCATTGAGGGTGGTCGTTAAAAAAAACAATGTTCAAAGCTTCACGTTTGTCAGTGACTTTCAAATCATCACGGAAGCCCGATAATCCGCGACGCCTTTTTGATTTTTTGATCTGATAGATTCGATCATTTTTTTTTTGATAACTTCGCATATCCGCGAAAATTTCGATTCTTGGCGCATATTCATAGTTTTCTGACTGTATAATTTTCTTCCTACGTAAGTCTAATGTTGGTATTGTTCTCTATGAGTTTCTCTAACGCGTCTTTGGTTATTTTCCATAAACTTCGTAAAATCTTTGCAAAATTGTATTTACGTAAAGAAATAAAGAAATATAAAAAGATCGGACAGGAAAAGTAGCATTCAAGGAGGACAGTCAACCACAAAACACGGAAACAAACACGCAAACAGACAAACAAGAAGGCAAAAGTAATAAGAAATGCAAACGAAATCACAAACACAAACAGGTTGACAATAGGGCTACCGCCTTGGAACGGTCAGTGGCAAAGTAGGCCACTGGGATCTTCTTTCCAAATATAAAAGTATAAAAGCCTTCTGCGACAAGGACTATCACAACTTGACTTCTATGGTGACGTGATTTACAAACTTCGTAAGATCCTTGGTCATGTTCATATTATCTTTGTTAAACGTTTTAAATTTTTTATCAAAAGAGGTTATGGGTGAACCTATCATTTTGAAACGCACTGCATGCTTGGTGGTGGACCCATTTACAGTTCGCCACTATGCTTTCCTCTTTAATTGTGCGATGACCGGACATTCTGTGGGCCCTATGATGACGTCTATCTAAAGCCGAAAATGACAGTGACGTTTGATGTTTGTCTGCAATCTTGTCTTGTAGTGCCCTCAGTGGTTTATTTTCTTGTTGCTCTGGCTTATGGCAAGTCATTGAGTACCGTCCTTGTGGCTTTCTAGGCTATTTTTGGTATTTATATATACTCGCGCATCTTTGTGTTTTACTTATATTGCCTATTAATGCTGGCTTATTGGTTAGACAATAGTTCATGGCGGGGATTTCTTTATTTACACTGTCCCGTTTTATTGGGAAGTGTGAGGTTTGATGCACCCTTGAACATGGTTTAAAAACACAGCAGCCTTTTTTGCCACTGACCGTTTCAAGGGGGTAGCCCTATTGTCAACCCGTTTATGATTGTGATGTCTTATTTAGCCTTTTATTCATATTTAAATTTGTTCTGTGTTTCTGTGTGTGTTTGTGGTTGATTGTCGTCCTTGAATGCTGTTTTTCCTGTTCGATTTTTATATCCATATTTGCGATTGTATTTCGTATACCTTTATTCAAGGAGTATCCATTTATTTCCATCTATTTTATCGATCTCCTTTTTCATTTTTGCAATGTGTACGCAGCTGAGTACTCCACAGGCAGCCGACATAGAGCTAGGATAGTAAAATATGGGCTTAAGAGTGATTAAAATATTAATTTATTGATTTCTGGACCAAAAGTTTAAAAGCTAGTGTGGTAATATGCTATTATTACAAATGTGTATACTTGTTTTTAGAAAACCTTCTTGCTCACATCACATTTCTCCTTTCAATGTGTTGGGCCTTTGCTATTGCAAAATGATGTTGTCACCAGGAGCATTACTGCATTATACAGAGACCCAGTTTCAATCCTTTGGGTTCACAAGAAGCTGAGGTTTAGTAAGTATCTGCATGCGTTGTTTACTTATTAAATGCCTAGATGGTTCCGTAGAAGACTTATACCGGTTACTGATGGGTCAGAAAGGACATAATGGTCGTATTCCAAAGTTAGATTAAATTCATGTTTATAGGTTCATATTATCTAGTGTCGATTGTAATGTATGCGGGCGGTATACGGTACTGATTTTTTCTGTTTTTTACCCAGGAAAAAGTGGATGGTCTGCCTTCACAACTAACATTGATCAGCCTAGTCAGGGTTTCCAGCGACCTTGAAAAGCCATTATTTTTCAAGGTCCGGGAATTGTCAGGGAATTTTGAAAGAATGGTTAGGGAAATAAAAAAAAAGTCTGAAAAGTCAGTGAAAACAATTGTTTTTTTGTGCCGAGATATCGTGTATTTTGTTGTCGAGAAATCGTGTATCTGTGCCTATGGCAGTCTTCAAATTACACACTGATCAGTTTTAACCTTTAATGCAGATCCCTTTATATTTTTGTCATTTTATGGTTGTTGTTTATAATACTAAAAAATGAGACATATCTTTAAATTAGATTTAAAGTAATATGGGTGGAATGGTCGACTGTAGGGGAGTGAGGAGGCCGATAAAATTGCATCATATTGATCAGTGAAAAAATGCATTTGCTCAGGGAAAAGTCAGGGAATTTTATTTGATCCATTTGCTGGCAACCCTGTTAGTATAAAGCCTAAAATTTGCTGAAAGATGACGTAAAACGTCATTTAACCAACCTATTTATTTGTTGTTGTTTTTTAAAAAAATTAAGTATTTATTAATTATTATCAATTTATCATATTTGTTTTTGCTGCTATGCAGAGATTCTACAAATAAATCCATACCTACCCCTTTTCCAAAGCTGCTTAAGGGAAACACACATGTAATTTGTTTATCCTTTACGATTAAAGAATTAAAACAACTTAAGCTTGATATCTCAATCTGTCTGTTGAAAACGGGTTAATACTACTGTGACTGTACAGGGTATACTTTAATAATAATAATAACAATAATTACTTTATTTTACACTTTAAGTTATGCATATAAAATACATACACTTATTTCAATGTGGCCTTTGAACAATAACGCTATAAAAGTTATAAATACATAAAAAAACATTCATACTCATGCGCACACACGCAAACATCCATATACACAACAATACCACAAATCCGACAAACACTCATTGGTTAATACTTTCATAATATTCTTAATTCATAATCTAGATATCCATTGTGTCATTTATGAACTATGGATATCTTGATTATGAACTTTAAATATTTATTGCACATGACTGATGTATTGATAGAAACTAATTTTTCTTTTAGAACATGTGTACATTACGGAAGAAGAGGGTGCCCCATACAAACTTGTTTGGATACATTCAAACTTGTTTGGATACCAACTTACCAAGTACAAAAAATTGCCAGCAGGTAAGTTTAAATTAAACGTCTCAGACCTTGATACTCACATTGAATGTTGTTTTTATTATGCGCCCGTAGGGAGGCATATAGTAATCGCACGAACCGTCCATCTGAAACACGTATGTTTCAGCCATAGCTTTGTACATACTAAAGGGAATTGCTTGAAACTTCATATACACGTTGATCACAATAAGAAGGTCTATCAGGCCAGTACCTCAAAAGTCAAGGTTTCACTTGAAGGACAAAAACACTTTTCTGGGGCATTTGTCACTTACAGTGACATCTCTTTTTAAAGAATGACAACCACAAAATGTTGTTCACTTTTATTGCTGAACATGTTTTAATTCGTTTAAAAATAGGGCCTAGTTTGGTAAAGACAGATTATAGGAAATATTAAGATTAAAACATGACTGAACAAACCGTGACCTAGGCTATGATTTGACCTTTATATATGGCAAAGGTCACATGACCATTGTCATGAAGTGTAAATATTGAAAGATTGAACAAATATGAGGAAATGAAAACGTTATAGCATTGTTAGATGATCTCTATAATTTGTTATGAACAATTATGCTTATACTACATGAAAGCAGTACATTGTGAACATAAATGGGTTTATTAGTGTTTCTCGTTTAATGAGGCATGATAAAAAGATGAAAGTCTTTCTAAGTGCACGAACATTTGACAACAAGGTCAAGTAAAAGACTGTTGAGGTTGGTGATCTTATCTACACCGCCTCACTAATCATTTGGATTAGAAAACATCAACCATAAATAATAAAGGTGAGAGGGTATACGTGTATCTAACTATATTTCATGTTAATTTGAAATCACAGAGATGGTGTGTCAAGGGAACTGTGGCACAGATAATTACAAAAGACGTACTACAGGAATCCAGTACAACATGATACTAGGTTGGTTTAATCATTGGCAATATTCACAATATTTCTCTTGGTTTTTACGGTGTTATTATAAAGTACAGACACTTTTCCATCATTGGAAAATAAAGTTCAAAAGGTTAAATCATTTAGAGTACTGCTTGTGACATTGGTTAATATTGCCCGAGTTGTATTGAGATCATGTGAAATATTGCCCAAGGATAAAGGCAGAGACCCCTTGGTGATCTTTTGTGTCCCTCTACCTTTGGCCTTGAGACATAGTTCACATGATCTGTTCATGCACTGGTGGCAAATAGTTTTATTTAGCTAGTTTTACTATGGTAAGCCATTCAGCTACTTTATTACAAGCCGTCATATACTCAAAGTTATTGACCGGTCATTTATATTAAGTACTAGAAGGAGAGTCCACGGAACAATTGTGTCGCCTGCCATGTTTCAGCAAGTACAATCTTACTATAACGTGTAAAGACAGTGGGTGGAATCATTCATGAATTATGGAGCAGTTAACGTTTTATGAAAAGGGGCATTACTCTGCTGAAATAAAAGTCATAGTTAATGTTCATGGGTAACAATATTCAGTGTGGAAGATGAATAAGTGTTTGAATATTCATGAAAATAGGTAAAACACTTCTTAAGTTATGGCCAGTTATGAGCCTGATTAGGTTGCAGGTTAAAGTTGTATGAAAGGAGACATAACTCTGCAAAAATGAAAGTCTGAGTTATTTGACATGTGTAACAACATTCCTTCGTTTAAGATGAAGATTTGTGTGAAGTTTGATGAACATAGGTCAAATACTTTTCAATTTACGGCCACGGTTAGATTTCAGGTTAAATTGTGACGGATGGACGAGGGACACAATGATACCTAAGTGTCTGCCATGCTACGCATGTGACAAAAAACATGTATACTACTATATGAATCACACTGTCCGTCACGTCATGCCCTCTAGCACATTTGTATTTTGTTTTGCATTTCCGAGACAGTTTTCATTGGATTGATTCCCAACTTCATATACGCTTTCAACTGAAGTCCTTTTGTCCCTCTACATCACATGTTGACTGCCTAATTTATTACAGAATTATGAACCTTTGTTTGACTTAAACATGAGGAGATATTCAACAACTTCAGTAATAGTTCTATTTGTGCATGTTATTATTTGTTCTTGCACTTAACTTGAAACAATTTGATTTTTTTCTCTTTTCAGAGATCATTATGTGGTTTTGAGACCTGCATATTTCAAAGCAGTCTAGAGCAGGCTAGATGAGATATTGATCCAGACATACTTGCTGACATTAACTAGAAATTCAAAAATGTAAATTGAAAAGAATAAAATATAATTTATTTTAAAATAGTGCTGTTCTTTTTATCCTTTTAGTAAACAACTTAACGCAATAGTGATGACGCAGTTTAGGTAATATGTTAACCATTTTAACATTTTAATTCATTTGACATTATTTTTTTGCTGTTATATATTTAATAATAAAAATTGTATAGCCTACGTAACTGTGGATCATCCCTCGTATATATAGAAAAACTAACGAGACATTAGAAGTTTTTGAAATAGTCAAGATTGCCATCTGTTTCTTTAAGACATGATCTGTATGCATTTCTATAGATATAAATGAAGCCAGTTTTTTAGTTATATTACCTACCGGCTTCAGATTTGTAGAACTGAGTTAAATAAACTGTTTATTTGGTTATATAGAGCTACTACCAGTGATGATGAGACTTCGAGAATAAAGAATAATTTTACTCTTTTGCTATCAAGAAGATTCCTCTAGTTTCGTTAAATATATCAATCATGAATGGGTGTAGCTTACAGTACACTGCAACTGGTTTCATTTAAAACGGCTTGAAAATCGTGGAAAAAGCTGAAAAAATTATCAAAATATCTTAAAGAAGATATGACCTTTTGAAAATGTGCAAAAAGACTCCAATGGAGGCAGCCATCTTTAAATGATGAAATCATTGCGCCTTTTTCCACCTGTAAATCTGTGTAAAAGAGTATGTGAGTTGACCTTTGGAAACGGCCGAACACGATATATTCGAAATA
Source organism: Cyrtodaria siliqua (assembly GCA_037043455.1). Classification (NCBI taxonomy): domain Eukaryota; kingdom Metazoa; phylum Mollusca; class Bivalvia; order Adapedonta; family Hiatellidae; genus Cyrtodaria; species Cyrtodaria siliqua. Next base: position 36,972 of record JAWPHD010007799.1, read on the forward strand.
TTGCAGTCTCGGTTTGATTGAGACTGTTCATGAACGGTAGTGAAATATGCTTGCTACCCTCTATCCCCGGGTTGAGTAGAACTCAATATTAATAAAATCAATAGTATAGATTTTAACCATCCCGAAGATGTCACGCATATGGCGGTCGACATTGTTAAATTGAATGGGAACTATCAAAACGTCTTGATTGGCTTTTAAGAAGGAGAAAAATAAATACGTAACGGTCATTAAAGACACAGATTGTTAAGTGCATTTTTAACGTATTTAAGTTTCATTGGATATTTATAAGCATATGAATTTCATATGCAACTCCTTTCATATGCTTTTCATATGATACCTTACATATGATCTCCATATAAAAGGAGCTTCATATGTTTTTCATGTGATACCTTACATGTGATTTTATATGATATAAAATGAAAATCATGAAGATTCTTTCATATGGAAACCATATGATTTTCATATGAAAGGTTTCATATGAAAATCATAATTATGCTGTTCCTTTTATATGATTCTCATATGAATATCATATGTTGCTCCTTTTTTTTTATGATTCTCATATGAAAATCATATGTTGCTCCTTTTTTATGATTCTCATATGATTTATATGAAAAGCATATGTTGCTCCTTTTTTATGATTCTCATATGAAAATCATATGTGGCAAGATTGGTAGAGTAGTGCGTTGTCCTGGACATCTGTCGCTATTACTCAACTCGATTACTTTGGTACTTTCAGTATTTGGTTCAGTATTACTTCGGTGTTCATTATAAAGTTAGAAGAAACATTGTGAAACTATTGCATGCTTTTTATAATATATGCATGTATCTATTGTGGGAGGAGTTAAATTATACTAAAAGTAACATTGGATTATTTGGACTAATGTGAATGATAAGAGCATGGAAGACTTAAAATAAAATTGGATTAAATGGACACTTGCCAATGTAAATTCAAGAAACACTTGACAATTTAGATAAAAGGCAAATAAATTATCAGTTAAATTTTGAAAATCATATGTGGAAAGATTGGTAGCTTAGTGCGTTGTACTCGACATATGTCGCTATTACTTAACTCGATTACTTTGGTACTTTCAGTATTTGCTTCAGTATTACTTCGGTGTTCGTTATAAAATTAGGAGAAACATTGTGACAATATTGGATGTTTTTTATAATATATGCATGTATCTATTGTGAGAGGAGTTAAATTATACTAAAAGTAACATTGGATTATTTGGACTAATGTGAATAATTAAAGCATGAAAGACTTGAAATAAAATTGGAATAAAGGGACACTTGCCAATGTAAATTAAAGAAACACTTGACAATTTAGATTAAAAGCAAATAAATGATCAGTTAAATTGAAAATCATATGTGGAACGATTGGTAGCTTAGTGCGTTTTCCTCGACATCTGTCGCTATTACTTAACTCGATTACTTCAATAACAGATTTGTTCATTAAGCTCTTGGACGAGTCAGACAAAGAGCAGATTGGATGCATGCATTACGGATGTAAAGTCTTTAAATGTGTCAAATATTCAACTAATTTTCAGATTGTTCGGGTAAAAGGAAAACAAAATATCTCCAACAATGGAATTGTCAAATGCGTTACAGGGTTATTGTCCTTGATTATGTAAATTTGTTGAGAGAGAAATTGCATTTGAAATGTAGTGCCAAGCAGCACATAACAGGAAATATTTGCTACAGTGCCTTATCGTACATTTGTTGATTTTGATGTTGTGAATCTTTGATAAGCAGCATTATTGAGCCTTATGCATGCGTTTGAGTGCTTGCATTGCTGTCATATTGTAAAAATTCGGAATTTGTGCTCGCCTTTACCTACTTCAATCATTATTCATGAATGAAAAAGAGTATGATAATGGACCTTTGGAAACGGCCGAGCACGACACATATGAAATATTGCAGTCTCGGTTTGATTGAGACTGTTCATGAGTGGTAGTGAAATATGCTAGCTACCGCTCACGCCCTCTAGCCCCGGGTTGAGCAGAAGTCAGACTCGGACGATTTTTTTTTTTATTATTTATTAAGGTATTTCTGGACAAATACTGTTTTTACTACCAAGGATCTTCTACTGCTATAACAACTGTATGCCATTTGATGATGATTTTTTTATCTGGATTTATAGAAAATGTGCGGGGTTAGCATATTGTTTAGTGAATAGCAACACAGAAAAATGATTTTTTTTCTCCAAAAATGCAATCAATACTGAATCCGGAGTATGTGTGTGTGTGTGTGTGTGTGTGTGTGTGTGTGTGTGTGTGTTGGAGGGGGTGGTAAGGGTTAACATTTGTTTCTTATTTTATTTTACTGTGTGTGTGGGGGGTGGGGGGGGGGGGGGGTGGAGGGGGTGGGTGGGGCGGGAGGGGGGTTAAGGGTTAACATTTATTTCTTATTTTATTTTGCAGTGTAGATAATTCAACTTTGTCGAATGTTAATTCCCAATTTGTCAAAAAATATTTCTTCAAATACCACACAACAATTCTCTCAGATATACGACATTAGTTTGTCGGGCCTATATATGCATTTCAGGTCTCACGATCAGGTACGTGTATAAAAGAAGAACTCTCCTAGCCCATGTAGCCAGCTTGAATACATTTTAGATGTCTCATGAACTAATGAAGTTTTAAACTTCAGTTTATTATATGATTTTTTTTCCGTTAAATAACTTATGATAATATACAATTTAAAGACACATACGGTTGGTACTGAAGCTGCTTCAGTGTAACTTCATGAGTAATACAAATCAAAGTGTCATCTCCACCCTTAACGGGTCTGTTATGTTGCAAACGTGAAAAATAAAACAATTAAATTAGTATTTTTCTCACACTCAGGTGCAAGATCAAACAAAAATTATCAATATGATTTGGTCAATATTAAGAAAACAATATGTAATACATCTAGAGATCGGAACCGTATCTGTTGTGCTCATTGCAAAAATAGGAAAATTGCATTTCACTAGAAATATCAGGCTGAAAAGGAAAAACAGTTGAAAATAATGATGTGCAACAATTTGTCAATCAGCATACCTAGGCAGTAAATCCTCAAAATCTAGTATTAGTTTTTCTCGCTTGTCGAACAAAACATACAGTATTCAAAGAAACGCAGAATGCGCATTCAAATTAAAAAAAAAACACAACAAATACATGGATAAATAGAAGCAAACAACGGCACAACACTAACATAAAAGGATTGACAACAGGGTACCACAAAATGTTGCAGAAAGCCCACTGCGGTGGGGTAAAACCAGGTACTTGGGTGCAACAAACTTCACTCTACGCTATTGTCATCCAAATTAACCAAGACAGTTTATATAAAGAAATCCTAGCCAGGCTATATATTATACACGATATGCCCATTAAGATTCTGTCATTCAAGGTTATTTATATAACATGTTTATCTTAAAGCTTCTATGATGTTCTAAAACGTTCTATAACAGTATAAATACAGCCACTTGGGGTGTTGTTAGTTCAATATTTGGTTCAATACTACTTCAGTGTTCATTATAAAGTAAGAAGAAACATTGTGAAAATATTGGATGATTTTTATAATATATGCATGTATATATTGTGAGAGAAGTTAACTTATACTAAAAGTAACATTGGATTATTTTGACTAATGTGGATAATTAAAGCATGAAAGACTTAAAATAAAATTGGATTAAAGGGACACTTGCCAGTTTAAGTTAAAACACACTTGACAATTTAGATTAAAGGCAAATAAATTATCAGTTAAATTGAAGTTGTGTTGCGTGACAGTACGTGTGTCTACACATTAGTTTCATCTAAACAGTATTCTAGATGAAGTAATGTTTGTGCTGTATTCTCGAATTTTATAAAGATCCTTAAAACAAACTGTATTATAATTTATCTTTAATTTATCTTTTCTCAGGTCACATTTATTTGGCTTTCATAGTGCTTATGCAGGATGGTTAAAGGATCGCATGCGTATAGCTTAGAGAAAGCTGTAATTGGTCGTGTCCCTCAAGTAAAACCAGACATACGGCTCTTATCGACGGTAAACAGACAGGTAAGACTACATAACTTCGTGTGAATATAACACGCTATATGTCTTAGAGTATATGGCCGATGTGACGCAACTCATTGAAATCCGTATACAAAGCATCGATCACTATTCTACCGAGTATAATGACCATTCACATGAAGGTACCTTGAACCAGAAAAAAAAGTTTACAATGATTATAAGGTAATCGATTTTACTGCACCATCTAAAGGACACAATTTCGATCCTCGCTTGGTATGTATATACTATTTTTGTCATGCATGGAACATAAAAATATTCGGTAGCCATAAAAGGTAGCAACGTGTTTTATGGTACCACGGTACTTAAATGGTTTGACAAAAAAAAACTGTAACAATATTTAAAGAAAAAGGAAACTCAAATGCTTTCTGTGACCTTCTACTAAATTGTTATTATATCAAATGTAATCCATTTTACGTTAAATGTCAGAATTATATTTGAACAAAAGAAGGGTACAAATTTGTTATGATTTAAAATGTAATCAAGTTTACGTGAAATGTCAGAATTAGATTTGAAAAGAAGTGTACCGTCATTGAGCTTATTATTTATCAAGTTCTTTGGTATCAAGGTATGCACATATTGTGTATTCTGTATTTGTTAGAAGCTGGTATAAGATTCAATGAGTGACCATTTCTATAAACAATAATGTACAACAGACTCATCAGACTAAAAAATAATGGCATTTTGTAACCTTCAAGGTAATGAAAACTGAATTTATGGAGACTGGGGTTGATGAATTTTATCATAAGGAAATTGTCAACATTTTTGCATTATTTTGAAATATCCTTTATTTTATGATTATAAGGTAAGCGTTTTTACCGCACCATCAAAAGGACACAATTTCGATTCTCGCTCGGTTTTCAATCGAGGTTTATATATATAATATTTCTGTCATGCATGGAAAATAAAAAGATTTGGTAGCCAACTTCCGATAGTTTAGTTAATAAATACTGAAAAGTGGATCCATTGGAAGCAACAAACAAAATAGAGAGATCAGCAGTACACTCGGTTTTGTTGAGTCTTATCATAAAAGGTAGTATAGTGTTCCATGATAGCACGGTACTTAAATGGTTTGACGAAAAGAATAAACTGTAAACAATATTTAAAGAAACAGGAAACTCAAATGCTTTCTGTGACCCTTTTTTTAAGTTCTATGGTATCAAGGTATGCACATATTGTGTATTCTGTATTTGTTAGTAGCTGGTATAAGATTCAATGAGTGACCATTTCTTGAAAAAATAATGTACAATACAATACACTCATGTACTATACAATACACTCATCAGACTAAAAATTTATGGCATTTTATAACCTTCAAGGTAATGGAAACTGCATTTATGGAGACTAGGGGTGATGAATTTTAAAGATCATAATGAAATTGTCAACACTTTGCACTATTTTGAAATATCCTTTAATTTATGATAAATGTACTTATTCTTTTCAATTATTTTGTTATATGTACCTAAAGTCATCACATCCATAAAATAATTATCATATTTTAGCAGCGATGCATACTGTTTTATAGATTAGACATTACCGTGATAGCATAGAACCCTTAATATCTTAAGAAGCCAGTATACTGTAAGGTGCAATACATCTCACGCTTCCTCAAGCGGTATTCTACTTCAAAGCAGCACACATTGATTTTATTCCATTTTACGAACAAGATAGCAATGGGTTGGGTCACGAGTTCTGATAACATTAAAACAAAACGATACTGCCCGTCAACGGAACAAAATAAATAAATATTAGATGGCAATTTGCAAATATATTTAAACTGTGATTATGATTATGGCAGAAAGAAAAATGATGCTCCTGTAGAATTCACAGTACCAAAACGCAATAATACTATAAGTCTGCACTGTATCACAAACAAAATACACTGAGCAATAATCAGGACAATACACAACCATTCGGAACGGTCAGAAGCAATACAGCCTACTGATTGGCTTAAATCGATTGTATATGTAACAGTTTAACAGCATTTTTATGACTTCTCAGTTGAAGGGGTGGGGAAGCGGTTCAATCAATAAACAAACAACACACAATTTATTTTTACATAACAGTTTACATAACTTTGCAGATGTAAGTGGTTGGTGAGGCGGGCGCGTCGGGTGTACTCCCGCCTGAGTCCGCCCCTACACGATTCCAAAAAAAAGCTGGTTAAAAGCTGAACGAGTTCTGGTTCATAGAGCATGTCTACATAGCATTGCCAACCTTCCTTTTTACCAGGTGTCTGTTTTGATATATAATAGGTCCAACTGGTGACATCACGCTATAACCCATTACTAATTGAATAAAGTATAACGTAATCCCACCCGTGGCAGAGACATAATATATCTCTGCTCATGGGTATCCGACTTCCGTTTTATAGAATGTGCGTAGTCATGGATTAGACTGTCGGTAAAAACAGTCGACATCGTCGCTATGTACAGTGTGAGCCGGCGGGATGCAGAATTTAGCAAAGAAGTCTCGGAGTCTGTAGTTTGTCAGTCTATGCAGCAGGTGTCTACCTGAGAAATGTGTCATTTCCATACTTGAGTATATATCTGCTGATATTTGAGGGAATATATATGTAGGTCTAACATAATCGCAGTTACTGTTGCTGTTGTCAAATGAAACACATGTCGAATTTGAGAAAACTGTACTTACGATATAAGTGTGGTCATCAGAAGTGACATTTTGATATTAGATATGATGTACAGAGAGGGTGCTGAAAAGAAGGGATCGTCATATAGGCTCTTTAAACAATGATAGATATATATCCATTGTTTTGTATTGTATACTTTATATATACTAACTAGATAGTAATTATTTTTGATGAGGGAGAGAAAAAAGGGATGAAACATGTTTTTAAAAAAAGAGAGCTTCATGTGAATAGTTATTATACTCGGTAGATCTATCAATTTCATTTAAGGAAATACCAAAAGCTCAAAGTTCAAATTCTAAATCTAGGACTTGATCTTCGGCTGAATAATGACCAATGTCTGTAAGTCGTTCTACGACGGCCTGAAGTTGACGAACACATATTAATAATTATATCTACACCTTTAAAGTAATTATGATATTCTGATATTAATAATGCTTTGACAAAATCGGTCTCTGACCTGTTCACGATCCCACGTTGCATTTATACACACAACATTAGTGATGTTCGTCCTTTTTAAAGATGGATATCTAGACGTAGTATTACCCAACAGTGCGCGTAACGGCACGTACATATTATATCGTGATTATATCGTGACGTTGGAGGCGTTTCCCATAACAAACTGACGTTGACGAAACTAAATCTCGTTATGCGTGATGTCATTGTACGTGATTCAAGATGGCGGCGCCCAAACAACCCATTTATTTGAAGGAAAAAATCGTTCATAGCTTATAGAAAAATGTTACGTAATTATCTATAGTCGGGCTCCGCTTTGCCCGTACAAGTAACTAAATGCCTGCATTTGGTTGACTGTGTTCTGTGCATGCTACATTCCTGTTCGACTTACACCTATTGTTTTACAAGTAACTATTGTTAGGGGCGCTTGTTTCAGCCAAAGTTTTTTTTTCTGCAGTAGATAGAGCAATTTAAATAATACTAACCGCAATTATATATCATAAGAACTAGTTTTGTTAGTGGTAAATAAAAATCCCCCAGTTCTGAAAATCGGTTGAGAAATAAATATTTTACAGCCCAAATGATTTTGTGATGGTTCTTTTCCCATGTAAAATCCTTGTTGGTGGGACATCTGAAAACTAAGAAATTTCAAATAACTTCAGTTAGCCTGCATATTTTGCTATAAAACTTTCAGGGTGATCTTAATTTACAAATTTCATGAAATTTTTATTTCTCAACCGATTTTGTAAAGTAAGGAATTTTTATTTACAACTAAAATGTCTGTTTCACTGATATACAACTTATTTAGGTACTATATGAATTTTGTCTGAAACGTCCAAAAACCTTTGACTGAAACGAGCGCCCCAAACAATAAATGATATTGTTTCTGACATGCGGACGCTAGGATGTTAGATTACTACAAAAAGGTATGCCGGATAGTTGACAGCTATGAGTATTGGAATCGAGAATATAAGACTAGTTTGGGAATTCCAACACGAGGTATAATTGTTTCTATCGGAACCGAGGCTCTGCCGAGGTTCGATTAAAACAATTATACCGAGTGTTGGATTTTCCCTATCTGAACCGGATACCCATGACTGATACTTTTTCTTGCATAACATTTATATTCTGCGCGTTGACGTCGCCAACTACTAACGTTTTGCATGTTTACACAATGACGTCTACAACTTCATTGTTTATATCAACGTGTGAGTTTTATCTCTCCCCTCACACGCCTGTGTGTGATCAGGCTTTCCAGCACTCATGCAAAACACGGATCACCTTATCTGGTACTCAAGAATAGATTACGTTCATGTATATACATACAATAGAGCGTCCTTATGCCTTCTGGAGTCTAATGTTTTAACGAGACTATTACATTTGTGATTTTTTTCAGAATAATTCTTCAAGTACTACACAAAATATAATTGTCAATGGACGGACAAATGGACAATTTGACGATGATAACGTTTACAACAAAGAAAATGACAAGGAGAAATCGTTGAGTGTATTAAAAATGGTAAGACTTTAATAATATAACACACATTAATCTATGATATTGGCAATCTTATTAAGACAAATTAATTAAATTGAAAATGCATTTCATCATTAAAGTACCAATTGCAGTTGGTGATGATTATTCATATCTAGTACTAATAAAATACAAGTTGTCGTATTCATCATCATGGTGGCTATGAACTCTCAATAATATGAACTAAGGTAAAACCTTAAAGCGAATTCATCCAACTACTTATTACCATTGTTTAAAGTAAAGGACATATTATACCTAGCAACAAAAACAAGAAACTATCGAATAAACACAAAGAAAGCTAAACATAATATGGTCTAAAATAAATGACCAATGTAACACAACTGAAATCATCTTTAAGCTTTATTGATCGTGTGATGTTCGTGATGTTCTTATTAATTTTCAGATAACTCCTCTAGGGTCAGTGCCATACATTTTATTTTGTTTACATGTAGATAGATCTACCTTTTTTAGTTTTAAATATAATTAAAGCATAATTAATTAAATCAGAAAAAAAGAGAGATGGAATATCAAAATGTATGCATTATTTGTGATGTATAATTATATAACTACTGTAATGCTTTTTAAAAGTTTTACTTTTACACGGTAAGCGATTATCATATCACCCACCATAGGCCTACATACACAGGTCGCCGCATCTTAATGGCAATACAATTGATTTATTTGTTTTTGAAAATCACTCAGTAATGAAGGAGGTGATTAATTAAAAGTCAGTATACATTTCACTTTTAAAGGAAGATATATGTGTCTTTTTTTTATCCAATTTTGATACAAAAATATGAGAACAAAATGAACGTTTACTTAAAATCCAAGATCAGTCGCTAAATCTACACAATAATGCCATTTCAAACAAATCATCATTTTCAACATATTGGCATAATTGAGGAGTTTGATTAAAAAAAGGTAATTATTTGACATTTTAAAAATGAATGCGTCCTATATACCATATAACTGGTACCATACCTTTAATCATACCGTAGAACTAACTGGTACCATGTTGGACACGTAGAGTAATCAGGGAACCATCTTAATAGCCATTCGGTGGATAAATCTATAATTGGCAAGGAACGTATAGGTAGTTTCGAATCCAGTGTATTTATGTCAATGCACCCACCAGAAAAGTAAACGTACGATAATTGGTATTGTTTAAAATAACACTCTGGCACTGGAATGAGCCAGACACACGATTTATGTAAAGCAAAGAAGAGATTATTTCATAATTTAATTATAACTACTACTGACTATGGAAATATTTGCTTTCGGGAGATTTGCTTTACAGATGGCATGAACGTGGTATATACCTATCTGATAAGTTCTACTGAGATACAAACTAGTAACATGACATCACCCAAGATAAAATTACTTGACAAGTGTTAGGGACCATGCGCCGTACGTCATGGGGAAACAGTATACTCCATATCCACCGCCATATGCATGCCATCTTCGGGATGGTTGGAGTTTTGTACTTTTGTTATGATGAATATTGAGTTCTGCTCAACCCGGAGCTGGGGGCGTGGGCGGTGGCTGGCGTATTTCGCTGCCGCTCATGAACAGTCTCAATCAGGCCGAGACTGCAATATTTCGTGTGTGTCGTGCTCGACCGTTTCCAAAGGATACCCAGCCCCCATCAAATATAGACTTATGAAACAGTCAATTATTGTTTTACTGTTATGTTTTACATTTGTGAACTGCATCATATATCAAAAATATTTCTTTACGGAGATATGCTTTAAAGCTATTTTGACATGTTTCACAGGGTACATAAATATGGTTAAAAGTTTTATCAAAAGATGTTATGACCCTATCATTTTTTACGCACTGCATGCTTGGTGATGGAGCCATTTACAGTTCGCCACTATGCTTTTCCCTTAATTGTGCGATGACCGGACAGGCTGTGGACCCTATGATGATGTCTACCTAAAGCCCAAAATGACGGTGACGTTTGATGTTTGTCTGCAGTCTTGTCTTGTTGTGCCCTCAATGATTTATACTCGTTTTGCTCTGGCTTCTACCAAGTCAATGAGTATCTTCTTTGTGGCTTTCTAGGCTATTGTTTTTTTTGTATTTATATATACACTAGCATCTGTGTGTTTTATTTATATTGCCTATTAATGCTGCCTTGTTGGTTAGAGAATAGTTCATGGCGGGGATTTCTTTATTTACGCTGTCCCCTTTTATTGGATTGGCAGTAGGGTAAGTGTGAGGATTGGTGCACAATAGAACCTGGTTTAAACCCACAGCGGCCTTTTTTGCCACTGACCGTTCCAAGGCGGTAGCCCTATTGTTAACCCTTTTGTGTTTGTGATGTTTTTTTTGCCTTTTATTCATCTTTAAATGTGTTCTTTGTTTCTCTGTGTATTTGTGGTTGACTGTCATCCTTGAATGCTGCTTTTTCTGTTTGATTTTTATATCTATATTTACATGTGTAGTTCTAATATCAATGTTTTTCTGGTTTAAAAAAATAAACTCTCTTAGTCCCCGCGTCGCAATCGGTCCGGGTCCATTCGACCTCGGTCACTGTTCATGTATGGCATTTACGACTTACCTGGTGTCAAAACGTTCTCTGGATTAACGAATACCTCCGTAAAGTCAGAATTGTGGATTAAATATAAGATAATTAATAACATATTCAATATAAAATACATTTAGGGTTGACACGAACAGTACGTGGCCGAATTGGTATCGAGCCGATTTCAAACCAAGATGGCCGGCGTTGACAGCATGATCGCAGCTGCTCGGATAATATCTGCAGTATATTTCTCAGTATGTCATCTTTAGCTGAGTGGTCTGCCATTTTTGTTATTCAGTGCGGAATTTACGTCAGGGATCAGTATGTTTCTAACGTGTTATATGTTTGTCATTATGTGAAGGGGTAGTGTTGTCAATCATTAAACAATACAAGTTTGTTGTGGGCTTGATTGGAGGAGGCATGTTTGTAAAATCAACCCTTACAGTTGTCGGAGTAAATACATTTTATTTTCAATATTTCTAAATTGAAAATCATTTTTTCAACAAGCGTAACCTTCCTGTAACGTTTCATGAAAATCCTTCAAGTAGTTTCAGAGGAGAAGTTGCCACACGTTTTTCTTATATAACTTTGTGTAAACAAAGGTGGCTCCTGTTGGCCATGTTTGACGTCAAATCCAACACATAATATTTAGGATCAACTTCAAGCTACACCAGTCATTTTCGTAAAGGTACGAAATCAATAACACATGGTCACCACAAAGTTGTACTTTTGAAAACCATTTTTAGCTTTGGTGGCCATTTTGAAGTTCAAGAGCAAGATTCCTGTAAAGTTTCATGGAAATCCATTAATTAGTTTCAGAGAAGTAGTCGCCACAAGCTTTTCCTATATAACTATGAAAACAAAGATGTCCGCTGGCGGCCATGTTTGAAATCAAATAAAAAATGAATTTTGTTTAGGACCAAATTCATGTCATATCAATCAATTTGGTAAAGCTTCCAAATCAATACCACTTATGGTCTTCAAGCAGTAGTTGCAACAACTTGATTTTTACTTAGGACCAACTAGATATCAAGAGCAACATTCCCGTAAATCCATCAAGTAGTTTCAGAGAAGTAACATGTAGTTGTTAAGGACCAACTACATGTCATGTCAGTCAACTGTGTAAAGATTCCAAATCAATACCCCTTAGTTTTGAGAAGTCGCCACACAACTGTATATTTAAAATCTATGTTTTACTTTGGTGGCAATCTTGGATTACACATCAACCTTATGGGCAACATTCCTGTAAAGTTTCATAAAAATCCAACAAGTAGTTTCAGAGGAGTAGAGATTTTCCTATATAACTCTATAAACAAAAATGGCCGCTGTTGGCCATGTTTGACGTCAAATCAAAATGATTCTCGTCAAAGAACAACATTATGTCATGCTGATCATTTTAATAAAGGTCCCTTATCAGTATCACTTATAGTTTCGGAGGAGTAGTCGCTCCAATCTTCGTTTTTAAAAACATATTTTTAGTTTTGGTGGCTATCTTGGATTTTTATGTTTTCATCGTTTTTTTGTCATTTATAACATTCTTGGTGACTTTTGTCTTTTTAGCCGGATTACGAAACAAATCCAGGCTTATGTTTTGATGATTTCCATCCGTCCGCAGTCTACGCGTTATAACGTTTTGCTTAAAGTGTTTTGGTTAAAGTGTTCTTTTCCTCATTTCACAAGAACTAATGGTCCGTGAGCTTGGCACCTTGTTCATTATCATTACACAATGTAATATGACAAGAAACACAACTCTTTATTGTATTTTTCTTCTTTTTTTGACTTGGATGTTTCAGTTAAAATGTTGAATGAACCGTCATATTCCAAACAATATTTGACCAAAAGCCTTTAAACTTGGCATACATTTTCATCATCATTACACAACCATATGTAACAAGCACGATTACTCTGTTATTCATTTTACCACAATTATCCCACTTATATACTTAAAATTCCGTTAACATTATGAATGTACAGTCTCAATTTTCAAGAACTAAATGTTCGAAAAACAAAGAATCTTTACACACTTTTATACTGACACTTTTGACCTGTTTTCGGGGCCAACAATATCATAATGTAAGATGGCTGCGTGTTGCATCATATAACATGTTTAAACTCCCAGTGATCCTTTGTTGCTACTGGCCGTTCCAAAGTGGTACTCCTGTTGTCAACGTTTGTATTTGTAATGTCTTATTTAGTAACAAATTTAATTGATTACATATTCATTGCCTTTAACATCTTGTACACTTCTGTTATAACTGTTGTTAATTGTTTACAGACATACAAAACACCTTTGTTTTATAATCTAGATTGCGAACACAGTATTAAAAAAACCGAGACATATTGAAAACAGAAATATACTTTAAGGATCTATTTCCAGCCTATTATATTTAGTAGGAGAGATCATTTGTATACAGCTAACGAATCGTTTTATTACCGAGTTTTACCGTTTATCTACCGTTTCAAACCAGTTTGTCGTTCGTTTGTCGTTTAAAACGGAAAACGACCGAAAACGGGTTTGCAAACGCTAAAAGTGCGCATGCTCAGAGTTTTTCCGTTTCCAAACGCTCTGAAACGGGCGTTTCCAAACGCGCGTAGTGCGCATGCGCATAGTTTTCAAACGCGCGGTGTCCACATGCGCAGACTTTGCAAACGCGTTTTTGAGATTGTATCGTTTTTGCGTTTGACCAATTAAAAAAAGGACAGTATAGTTTGATAATTCTCTTCTACGGTCGTTGGTTTAAGAGTGATTGATTGATGTAGCAAATGAAACAAACATTTATATTAATTAGAAACAAAAGTTTATGCTTAATAATTATGTTAATACCTACGTGCAAACCCCATGCATTCACCCATCATTTATATTCATGTCACCATCGAGTTAATATATGATTAACTAAATCTGGGTCAAAAATGACATACAGAGCCCAGACTAGATGCATCGTTTAATTAGTCGGGTGTTGGATATGAACAACTGTTTTGTTGCCAAAAACACCCGACGTCTACAATCATTAATTGTTCAATCCATAGCTCGCGTAGAGTTTACAAGTGCACTGCGATTGAATTAGATATTTTCACATTATACATACTGGAAGAATGAACAATAAATATTTCAAATTAATTAGTGCTGTAAAATTTAGTTTGTAAATAAATGGAATATACCCAGTTTACCTAATACATGATAGAGAGCCATAATGGAAATAAGGGCAAAACCCGAAAATGGACAACAGAATGAATGAATGAATGAATTCTGTTTTACGGCACGTCGGCACATAAATAGTTCATATTGTGCCCAAAAACTGATGAAAGATGAGGGAAAGAAACAGTTATCAAAACTAATGTAAATGTATAAAGATAAAACCATTTACAAGCAAGGGATGACACGGTAAAAGTAGTAACTATCCATAAGTATACAGGGCAACAGATGCCCACTTGAGATCCGAGATTTAAATAGACAAACTGTTAAAAGAGTGGATTATACAAATACAATTTAATTAATGTTGATATTTAAATTTATATTAATTACAAACAATAGTTGAGGCATAATTATGCTAATTCCTATTCCTATGTGCACACCCCATGCATTCACCCACCATTTATATTCATGCCACCATCGAGTTACTAAATTCATCGTTTAATTAGCCTGTATTTTCGATATGCAACAATTGTTTTTCTGACATAAGCACCTGACATCGACAATCACTAATGGTTTAATCCATAGTTCGCGTAGTGTGAACACGCGCACTGCGATTAAAGAGACATCAGTAATTATATATGTTCCCAGTATACATACCGGAAGAATGAAAAATAAATATTTTATATTAAATAGCGTTGTAAACAAAATCGCCTGCATTTTCATCCTCATGTAATAGTTATTTGCTATATATATATATATTACTCAACTGCTTATAAATATAAAATGATCGATTTGCAGAATCACGTGACTTAGACTTATGTAAAAGTTGTATTAATATATGCATAAATGACGATGTACGTATGTTAAATAAAATATATGTTCTATTCTGTAAAAATAGTTTGTAAATTCAAGGAATACACTCAGTTTACATAATAAATGAAAACAGCATTAGCCATAATGGAAATAAGGGAAAAGCCGGAAAACGAAAAACAGAACCAACGAGAAATACGAGATTTAAATAGACAAAATATTAAAAGATTGTATTATGCGAATAAAATTTAATTAATATTAATATTTAAATCGGTAAACATGGTAAATTTCCATTGTTAATAATCAAAAATAGGAGTCAAGTGTGACGCAGAGGAAGATGGGAATAGCTGATATGAAAAGCATTGCAGAATATATAGATTTCTATATAATTTGAGAGATATAGTACTGAATATGTTCATTTACAATGTGGCCTCGGTGGCTAATGCATTGTGGTTTGGAACTAACACCTCTGCCCCGCGTTCATCCGATACATACCATATGCATTCTTCATATTAGCTCCCTCTGTCACTGTCCCAATATAACCACATCTGTTGTGTTAGCCCCATTATATGTTTACAGAATTGTCTGAGTCATGCATAACGTGTTTGTGATCCGTGTGCAATATATATATAGGGAATGCACTAATGATTAAGGGACGCGGAGCAATCTTGAATAATTTTATTAAAATAATCTCATCCGGAGTATCATTCAAATATGGTGTTCGTTTTAAAGGTACCCACGGCAATCTTGAAGTGTTTTAAATGGGTGTCTCGAATAATATAACCAGAATCATGTTTACTTTAAACCTGGTTACATTTAAATAGGTACTATTTGAAGTATTCTCTTTTTCGTCTTACTTTACTATACGTTTTAATATAGTATTGGTGCAATACAATGTGCATATTACTATTCTTATAACTAATATAATTTATTGAACAAATGTAAGTTATCGACCGGACGCCGTGAGTTTAATAAAACAACAATATTGCGATGTGTTCCTCTAACGTTGCTTGAATATATTTTTAAATTAAAGGTTATATCATCTCAGAGTTTTCATATATTTTCGTTAAACTACCACGAGATAAATACAATATTGGTGCAATATTGTCAAATGTAGTAATATACAAAAACTAAATATGCAATAAAAGAAGAAACACTAACGGGATGCCGCGAGTTTTAAAGAAATTCAGATTGTCTTTATCCCTTTAATAAGAATCAAGCTGATTCAAATATTGCGCGTATAAAACATTATTTTATAACAACGGTGTACATAGCTATTATGTACTATATTGTGAAACATATGTTCCTGGTTTAATTTGAATACAATCATGCCCTGTTACGATTGCAAAATAAAAGTACACTGATTAGAAATAAAGCGTGAATAGCGGGTTAAATGCATGAATACGCCGATATATACATTATAGTACATAGTATGAACTTAGAATTCATTACTTTAAAACAAACACGAACGACAAGAAACAGTCACAAAAGGCAAGAATTTAACTGATCTTATAGAGGAAAGAAATTGACTGGTCGCCGCGAATTTAAATAAAGAAGATCAAGACTGCCGTGTTTTAAACCTAAACCATAATGTTTCGAAATCTGCAGATATTGCCGTTATTGAGAGATATAAACTAAGTCATACAGTTACTTATAATAAGAAAAACGTATTAACTTAACTTTGAAAAACTCGATTTCCTGTGAAGTTATATTATTTAACTTTTACCGATTCCAATAAGAAAACAACGTTATCATACTTCATTGCAATGTGGTAAAATAGTTATATCTTGTTTACTTTTTTTTATTCCTAATTATTTCACAGACCTAATAGCTAATTATTAATATGTGCACAAAATATATGCAGAAAGAATGAATTAATGAATGAATGGTGTTTTACGGCACGTCGACACATAAATAGGTCATATTGTGCGCAAAAACTGACGAAAGATGAAGAAATGAAGGATTAATTAAAAAATAATGTAAATATATCAAGATAAAACTATTAAAAAATAAGGAATGATATAGTAGTAATATAAACTATATATGTAAATCAACAAATGCCCGAAAACGGGATATGCAGAAAGAACAAGAACGGAAGTAAACTAAATTAATAATGTGTTTTACTCCTTATAGTTTTAAACTATTCAATAAATTAGTTTCTGAGAGTATCAAATACCAGATAGTTTTCGTCTGCTCGTATAGTTATTTTGACCAGTGCACATTGTATTAACAATACAAATAACATATATTGAAAATAAATGTCAGCCTGTTATAAAGTGCCTCTTTAATTATAAATTAAATCAGTATTCGTCGTAAATCATAGTTGAAAATGTTATGTCGCCTGATAAAATTATATAATACACTAAAGTATGCATAATTAAAATTTAGGATTGTAGCATGCATTATTTAGTTCGTTAATTGTGACGGGCTGATTGAAATAAAAGGGAGTAACTGATTCTATTTCACAACATGTGATTGGCCAACATATAAGACGCTGAGAACCCCAACTGTGACTGTAATGATCAGTAATGGACGCTCCACGGACACTCGTAAATAATAGTTCAGGATACCAGTCATCTGTTCTCTTCCTAAATACATTGGTACATTGATAGCATTGATTTGATAAATAAATATGACTGCAAGACAAAGCTCGGTTATAATCAGTTGTTTTTTTTGTAAATAACAGAAATATTTAAAGCTGGAAATGACCGAAACACATGCCAATCTTTTATTAAGTTTATCAACAAAGTAATCTGAAATTTCCAGTTTATAGTATTCGTGTTATTTCAAAAAACCTGGGCTACCGATTATAAAAGTTGAGTAATGTATACTTAGGGCGAAATTCAGTATATTCCGAATGCATGGACATGGTCTAATACTTGTTCATTAATACGAGCGTCAGCTAATAAAGACTTTACTTTTGCGGAAAAGTAGACATTGAACAAATATATTTAGTACATGTTTATTTTTCAAAGAATTGATAAAAAAACAAAACACAAAAAACATAATAAATGACACAGCATCTAATTTCTATAGTACCAGGGAGTATATATATATGCCGTAAGTCCCCGCCACCTGGTGACCAAAACATTCGAGGAGTGGCACGTATTAAATTTGGATTTGCAGTATGACACGCTCTCCACGTGCCCCCAACTAACAATATACCACGCATCCACTAATCAACTATTGCGTAGCCCTATTGAAGTACAGCCTTATTAGGGTACATACGTCGGTATATGACAAAAGCACGCACCATTTAGGGAAACATAGTTTTATGACACATTTCCTGTTTATTGCAATTCCGTACCGCCGCGGCGAGCCACGTACTGCACAAGACGGATATATGATACGGATATATGATGCGTGGGAAACTAGTTTATCGCGCATAAATATCATACTATGATCTAAATATAGCCAAATGTATTATGAGCACTATAATATGTATTATGTACATGTAGAGATCGAAACAACAGACCTATTATAATTCAACAGCTAAACAATCACGGCGTATATAAATATCTAAGACTATATCCCTTTCTACAATTTAGCATACGTATACCTGATGAAGTGCTAAGATAATAGAACAAAAACTTTTATGTTACCTTATTTATTAAGTTGCATGTTTTTTTAAATGCATGAATTATATCGTCCTTCCGCAACTTAAAGGAAGTACATCAGGCTTTGGAGGCAACACGTGCATTAATAAAATACAAAGCTATGAAATTACTAAATTATATTGTGAAATGGCTCTAAGATATAGATAGATCATTAGGCTTCCTATACTACAGCGCAATAATTACTAATTATAAATTACAGCAAAGGCTTATTAGGCCATGGAGTGAGTAATCACCATATTATAAATAACCGTCACACGTGATCACCGCGGCGATACTGACACATGTTGATCGCTTTGAAAGATGTTGCGAATTTTTTTACCGCCAAGATTAAAATAGCTATCCCTGGCACGTAACCTTAGTTAGTCAATACCATATTTATGTCTTTTATTGTATGTGTTCGGTGTAATTTACTTTGGTCGTTTATGGCTCATTTAGTTCATTTGTCTTATTTTAATAGCGAAATAATATATTTGAACAATTTTAAAAAACTACTAATCCTGATGTACTCCCTTTAACCAAGTGAAAATCGATATTAGAGTGTATGGATAAGCGATTGTTCTACACAATTTAAGTGTACCCATTTCACATCAGTAAGCGGCGCTATAACAAATTACGGAAATATTTAAATGGTGTTTAATGGTTTGTCAACACATGCAATGTTATTTAGAGCCGTCCCAGAAGAAGGGTTTGGGATACATACTTGATTTATTCGGATTAATGAAGATATGCCTATGGTCCCTTAACGTGCTCGGGAACACTATAGATAGGTCCGTGAACGTCCCTATTCGACGGACGAGGCTATGAGAAAGTGGCAAGTACGTATAGTTAACACCAACTTTCATTATATATGAACATTTATAGTTCCAAGCACAATGCCTTACACTGAGCTACCGAGGTAGCTGTCTTATGGAGAATGACTATAATTAAGCATTATTAGTTGCAAGCACAGTTTAATTACCTGACTCTATTTCGATGCGATTTCATTGAATGCGTTATACATAAAAATAAACGTTTCAAAACAAATTCAATTAAAATAAACTTATGAAACACAAAAAAACATGTAATGATACAGATAGACGGACAGCGCTTATATATATGTGTGTGTGTGTGCGTGTGTGTGTTGGATGGGGTGGAGTGGAAGTGGGGTTTGTGGGGGAGGGGGAGGAGATGGGGTACGACGTGGCGTGGTGGGTCGGGGAAGGCTACCTATCCGTTTCGTTTCAAAAGAACTTTCACATGGTCTAATATTCTTTAATTTTCATTCCATTTTGAAAATTATTCACCCGTTACTACACGTTTGTTAAACAGCCTGGTTGAATTTTTGCATCTACATGACTGGTCGATAACAATAATTGTATATGTTTGACACTAATCAAGTTGATATATTTATTAAAGTAACATTCATGTCACATGCTTGTTTTCTTTTATAACTTTAATGAAAAGTGTGGTCTAATTTGAGATAAATAATTCCGTTCATAATATAAAAAAAAGCCGTAAAAATTAGTTCACAGTGTTCACCCTAATACATTTTATGTAAATAACGAATACATACTAAATATGTGCACGTGCCGACAGTTGGTATTTCGGCTAATTGGTTTGTTGTATAGCAATTAATAAGTACACTTTCCATTATACATATACACTTGGTGCGTCAAATCAGTGATCATCGGAATGAAAACATGAAAGACTGACAACGATCCTTGATTATTTCTAGAGAAAAGTGTGGTCTAAGTTTATCGTTTATTTGCTCAGGTTATCGTTCAATAACGGGAGCGGAGACCTTCATTAAATTAATCATAACATTTGAAGTTATTGATAAGTTATAATTGCTTATACGTTTGTTTTTTTTTGTTGGTTTTAATTTTAAAAAATACATATACGTTTATACATACATATATGTTTAGGCTTTTATTAGATACATGCTAATATCCTTTAGTAGCTATATGTTTGCATGCTATTTCCTCTTTGTTCGTGTGATTATTTTTTTATGTGTTTATTTGGAATTCTCCGCATGAGGCGGAATATATTTATTAAATAGTTATCTGAATTCTAAATCCCATTTTTGAAGTTTGCAAATTATTAAAAAACAGCATTATCAATGGGAAACTACAAAATGTTGTTGTTATAAATGTAATAACACTTTATAGCATAATACTTTATTACATGCAATTAGTAAAAAATAAGCAGTATTTTACGCTTTGAAAGATGCATGTACTTTGCACAGTTGCATGTTGGATCCGCCGAATGACATTTTCATAATATGTCGATTCGTTAAATTGTTTTGTGTATTTGTATTTATCATACGTTTAAAGTTAATTTGTTATAATTAGTTTGTATCGCTATACCCATGATGTGTAAGCACAATAAAAGACATATATATAAATAGGGCTATCTATGACGTCCCAAATATAAAGTATGTTTGACTCTTTAAACATTACGTTTGATTTGCACTAAATGTATTCTAAGAACCGAATCGTGATCAATATAATCATGTGTAATTGTTTAACACCTTATATTTAACGCGTATAGTCAACTCCGCCGTTCAGCGTGTCAGTTGTTACGATTACACATAGTACACACACACGCAGTAAGCGTGTCATTCATTTCATGCGCGGCGGCTGTTTATTCAATCCACTTAGTGTTAATCCCATAGCGCAAATAACATGTATCATATAGCTATGTAACTCATTCTTTATACAACACCATGTATAGCTTAACTAAGTATCGCCATTAATATAAAAAAGTATTCGTCTGCTACGAAATAATAATATAGATTTATTTAGCGCAAAGGAATGTTTTAGTGGTTAAATGATCTGCATTCTCATTGCTCAAACGGAAAAACGCAGAAACCCGTTTTTTACCGTTTGCTCAGTCACCGTTTACAGTTTAGGCGTTTCGCGTTCTGATTGGCCAAACTAAATATCAGCAACCTGATTGGCTAAACTTACAAACGCAAAAACTCGAAATCAGACAAACCCGTTTTCAGTCGAAAAAAACGTTGGAAACGTTTTTCTTCAATTTTTATTGGTTGATCTGCAGAAACCCAGTTAAACGCGTTTGTTTTGTACCGCGTTTTGAGTTCGTTTTGCTATCGTTTCAAACTAGTTTGTGCTCGGTAATAAAACGGTTCTATAGCTGTAGATAACTGTAAATAACTGTTACACATACAGTTGCCTGAGAAAATGGTTGTATTCAATTCTGTTTCAGTTGATGAGGTCCTCCCAATAAAGCTTGTGTATGAAACTGACATATTTAAACGTAAAAGCAGGTGTTTCGTTAGTTGTGTTCTGAACTGTTATTCATTCCAATCTTTGATGAGGTCCTCCCAATACAGCTTGTGTATGAAACTAACATATTTAAACGTAAAAGCAAGTGTTTCGTTAGTTGTGTTCTGAACTCTTATTCATTCCGATCATTGGATATCGCTGAACCGGGTATTTACAGATATCGGTGGACATTCTTAAATACTTTTGGTTTCTTACTAGAATTTCGTATATGTGTTTCCACTACTCCAGCCATTAAACGCTCTGAGTATTGTTTACTCACCCTTAGGATATGTTGTCTATTTTTAAATTTAGTCTTGTGACTGTTACCTGTGATACGCAGGCTTCATAACCTCTGCTCCCAGCTAAATTCCATTTTGTTTATTTCGACCATTGTTTTCTCGTTTATTTGCAACGTGTGTTTTAGAAACTGGGACAATACGCCGCTTGCCATGGAATGGTGTAAAAATACCGCATTGAAGGTACCATGTTCACCGTTTTAAGCATACCATCTTCGGGATGGCTCAAATTTATGTATTATTGGCATTTTAAATACTGGAACTGATTCGACGGCGCGCCTTCGCAAATACCCACGTTTTGTGCTATGATCCACTAGACCTCATGGGCAATATTCATGCAAAGTTTCATGAAAATTCATCAAATACTTTCAGAGAAGCAGTTCCACAAAAAACAGTTTACGGACGGACGGAAGACGGACGACACACCACGGCATAAGCTGTGCTGGTGCTTTTTTTTTACAATAGTGTACTTTGAAATTTGGATGATGTGATAACAAGGCTAACTTTATTTAGAAAATGTTGTCTCGTCTGCTCTCGCTGGATACATGGAGTATTCTATGGACCAACGTATTGCACATAAAAACAAAACACGTATGAGTGTTCTTATATATCTTCTTGTTTTGATTTAAATAATGGGTATATGCTGTGTGTTGTGCACTACATACATCATTTATGTTCAAGTTAACGTAAGTAGTATGTTAACGCCTCGGCACTTCGTGTCTCGGCTGAGTTCGCTATTAGATTGTATTCTTTCCAGCTACAACAAAAACAAATCTATCAATGAGCAATAATTAAAAAATATCTGAAACCCAAGAACCCTCTGCTACATAATTGTATTGCGCAATAGTCATTCTACTACGGTTAAATTAAAGGGGCTAAATGTGTAGTAAGATCTATATATTTCATCTTAAAGTTACATAACGTGTCAGTATTTATTTATTCAAATGCTACGATCAAGATAATTTACTTCTTCTTTAAATGTCATCCCTTAAGAAACCACCTAGACTAGTAACTTCTAAACTGTTTCAGATAATTGGGTGAAATATTTTGTGTTTATGAATCATTAACAAAAGGTATCAAATACCAAATTTGGCGTCTTATAGTGGGTCTCCCACAAGAGTTTTATGACATTTAGTTTATTTTAAATGCTTGTTTTTGATTGACTGTATTCCGTGAATGCTGTATTTATTGTTTAACTTTTATACCTACTTTCATGTTTAAGTGCATGGTTAATGGTGCATACTTTTGATATGGCTTCAATATTGTATGAACTGAACTCTTCGTGTATTTTCAGTTTAGATACGCAGACAAATTGGACATATTTCTGCTTCTACTGGGATCGTTAGCCGCTGTGGTACAAGGAGCAGCAGTCCCAATGAACTTTCTCGTTTACGGAGACGTTCTCTCTGGGTTCATATATTACACGGCTTTTCAGGAAAAGTAGGTTGAAATTGACATCAATGGGAGTAATTGAGCGTATTAGTGAGTGAATAAATCATTCAGATAGTAAATTAATTTATTTCAAAAGTCAGCCTATCACTTACTGCAATATAATATTGTATCAACATTT
Source organism: Cyrtodaria siliqua (assembly GCA_037043455.1). Classification (NCBI taxonomy): domain Eukaryota; kingdom Metazoa; phylum Mollusca; class Bivalvia; order Adapedonta; family Hiatellidae; genus Cyrtodaria; species Cyrtodaria siliqua. The sequence continues at coordinate 60,878 of JAWPHD010007799.1, forward strand.
AGTGATGGTGATGAGTAAGTTAATTTTCAGTCATTTATATGTTACCACGAAACTTAAAATTACATAAAAGATATAAAGTCCATGTTACTGTAACCATGTGTGTCTTTGTGTGAGGTAAGTAACGAAATGATAGCTTGGATAAAAACTCAACTTATAAAAACTCAACTTCGTGCTACGAATCAGTAGTGTTATTTTTACTGGTCCTTTGGGACCAACGAGCCCAATATAGGTGGCGTTGAAGTAGAATACCGCTTAAGCCGGTGCTAGGGGGAGTGAGAGGTGTTGCTTCTTTCATTACTTCTCATGAACAGACTCAATAAAACCGAGTCTGCTGCTTTCTTCTCTTAATTGTGGTTGTTGCTCACAAAGGATCACCTTTATCAGTATTTATTATAAATATAATATGAGCACTATACTATAAATCCAAATAACAACGTAACATGGTATAAACATTACAGCAGCTAATTATACACTAGTTGACGTATATCTATATTGGCTTCTTTTACGATATCCGGCAATTTTGATATAAAAAAATTAATTCTCGGTATTTTTCAATCTAAGTCGTACACTCAGTTCAGTTGAGAACGCAACACTTGTTTTGTTTTGAATTTCTAGAAATGTTAAAGAGGCATCGTACAAAATGTGTTTTAAATGAAAGAAGTAGAGCAAATATTATTCAACTGTTTATCGTCATATGTCATACAGCGGACTAAAATTATCAAAAATCCAAAAAGTTGCGTTTTGAAATGTAGAGTATAAACATGACAAACATTACATATTCACTGCATCGCTTTTCATTTCAGCGCTACCACCATTTTCTCGTTTAATATAGAAGACTACAAGGACTTGTTCACAGTAACTCGGAGTTACGTGCTGTACTTCTGCTTGCTGGCCATCACAGTCATTGTCTTTGGATTTATACAGGTATGATTCTTAAACTCTTTAGGTATTGTTTAATCAAATACAAAATTAGTAGATAACATTTCTGCTTCCGAAAGAACAAGAATCAACATACAAGATAATGTGTTGAAATTATACATAAAGTTGTTTACTGAGGTCGAACATACATATGCTAATGCTCGATAGCGTTTAACATATAAAATGCATAATATAAAATTAAACCATTTAATTTGTTTTTCTTAATTACAAATAAAATAGGATTATTCCTAATTGAACGTGACCTGGAGGTGACAGTAAAAGTAGATATCATACAATCCTTGTGCGCTGAAAAGACAACCATATGGATTGAGTGTACGGAGAGACTTTCTACGGTCGACACACCGCACAAACAACACTATTGTGACAGTAAAAGTAGATATCATATAACCCCTGTGGGATGAAAAGATACCAGTTTTGATTGGATGTACGGGCAGATTTTCTACGGTCGCCACACGGCACCTAAAATACGCTAATGAGACTGTCACAGTAAAAGTAGATATTATACAATCCCTGTGGGATGAAAATATACCAATTATGATTAGATGTACGGGGAGACTTTCTACGGTCGCCACACTGCACACGCAACACTACTGAGACAGTAAAGGTAGATATCAAACAATCCCTGTGGGTTGACTAATAAAATATTATAGCGGAGTATAGTAGACTTTTTACATAGGCGGGCGACCATGTCACACGACGTCGACGTCTGATATAGTGACGTCGTAGTATAGTGATTCAGAAATCTATTTTTAGAAGTATGTGTGTGGGCACTCCAACGTTTAATGTCCAATTTTTAACAATCAAACCCATGTCAAGCCCTTCGCCTGAATCCTTGAGCAAAGATAAATGACACCATTAAATTACCCATGTTTTCATGCTAAATAGAAGTACCAACAAGTATTTTCTTCGACAACTTTTGCCCCCATTTCTCTAAGATCCCCCTCTCACCCAACCCCCCTAAAACATTCTTAAAATGCAATTTTACAAATCTTTCAAATATCAATAAATAACAATAAAAAGAAATCCTTAGCAGTCAGGGTCATTCCTGCACTCATCATGCTCTTGCATATAAGGAAATACTAAATTGTACAAAAGTCATACGTTTCACTGGGATTTTAAATATTATTCCTAAACTGATGAAAATAAGTTTAAAAGTCGAACAGGAAATGCAGCTTTCACAGAACAAGTAAAAACAAAAACACGCAAAACGACAAACATGATTGGCAATGTTAATAGGAATAAAGGCATTTGACGTCACAAACACAAACCCGTGAAGTAAAATCAGCCAATTTGGGTAGTTTGTAGTTTTTGGAAGTGTTGTCTTGTCGTGCCTCAATGGTTTATTCTCCTGTTGCTCTGGCTTCTGCCAACTCATCGAGTACCTCCATTGTGGCTTTCTAGGCTTTTTTATGTATTTATATATACACGAGCATCTTGGTATTTTACTTATATTGCTTCTAACGCTGCCTTGTTGGTTAGAGAATATTTCATGGCGGGGATTTCTTTATGTACACAGTCCCGTTTAATTGGGATGACAGTAGGATAAGTGTGAGATTTGGTGCACCCTAGAACCTGGTTTAACCCCCAGTGGCCTTTTTGGCGACTGACCGTTCCATGGCGGAATCCCTATTGTCAACCCTTTTGTGTTTGTGGTGTCGTTTTCATTTTTTAATACTTTTGCCTTCTCGTTTGTCTGTTTGCGTGTTTGTTTTTTGTGTTTTGTGGTTGACTGTCGTCATTGAATGCTACTTTCCCTGTCCGATTTTTATATCAAATCTGCGACAAGTGGTGCACAGTTCGTACTCATAGGGATACCAACAATGTGTGATTCCATACCCGACGAAAATATTATCTAATAGGAAGATGAGTGCTTCAAAAACTTCATAGCAAGTCCACATAGTATAATTGTCTAAACTGCCGTTAGTCGAAAACGCTTTAATATTATTACATGCCAAAAATGTAGTATTTTCTCTAGCGAACGTTTTTTTAATAAGAGAAATTAGCTTGTCTTTAATAAGGTGATGTGGTAAGGTTGTATATAGTGTAGAGAAGTCATAAGTGCTTATTGATGAATTTTTACCTTTATTGAAAATTGTATCAAGAACGTCTCCTGATATTTTATAGACCAACATAAATTAATCCCAGAGCTTTCATAAGTTTTATCACAGTATAGTTTAACGTGATCTTTAACGGCCGTAAGACAAAAAGTTAAAAGTTTGTAGATGTTTGTTGTGGTGCAGGCACAAGAATTCGAAATAAAGCGAGCCTTATACGGATATTTTTGTAATTTAGGAATCCAGTACATGGTAGGTAGTTTATTTTGCTTATCGTTTACACCAGCCTTGATAAGTATACATAGCAAATATACAACATGAAACAATCAACATATTACAATGAGTATGGAAATTATTGAAGAGCATTGCCTTTTAGGGATTCAAACTTAAAAACACACAAAATCAGCGTACAAAAAGTGTATGAAATTAAATTACTAAAAAGAACATTATTGTTCACTTATTTATTTTTTATTTTTTTATGTTTATATTTTTTATTTTTTTTTATGTTTTCATCGTTTTTTTGTCATTTATAACATTCTTGGTGACTTTTGTCTTATTAGCCGGATTACGAAACAAATCCAGGCTTATGTTTTGATGATTTCCATCCGTCCGCAGTCTACGCGTTATAACGTTTTGCTTAAAGTGTTTTGGTTAAAGTGTTCTTTTCCTCATTTCACAAGAACTAATGGTCCGTGAGCTTTGGAACTTGGCACCTTGTTCATTATCATTACACAATGTAATATGACAAGAAACACAACTCTTTATTGTATTTTTCTTCTTTTTTTGACTTGGATGTTTCAGTTAAAATGTTGAATGTACAGTCATATTCCAAACAATATTTGACCAAAAGCCTTTAAACTTGGCATACATTTTCATCATCATTACACAACCATATGTAACAAGCACGATTACTCTGTTATTCATTTTACCACAATTATCCCACTTATATACTTAAAATTCCGTTAACATTATGAATGTACAGTCTCAATTTTCAAGAACTAAATGTTCGAAAAACAAAGAATCTTTACACACTTTTATACTGACACTTTTGACCTGTTTTCGGGGCCAACAATATCATAATGTAAGATGGCTGCGTGTTGCATCATATAACATGTTTAAACTCCCAGTGATCCTTTGTTGCTACTGGCCGTTCCAAAGTGGTACTCCTGTTGTCAACGTTTGTATTTGTAATGTCTTATTTAGTAACAAATTTAATTGATTACATATTCATTGCCTTTAACATCTTGTACACTTCTGTTATAACTGTTGTTAATTGTTTACAGACATACAAAACACCTTTGTTTTATAATCTAGATTGCGAACACAGTATTAAAAAAACCGAGACATATTGAAAACAGAAATATACTTTAAGGATCTATTTCCAGCCTATTATATTTAGTAGGAGAGATCATTTGTATAGATAACTGTAAATAACTGTTACACATACAGTTGCCTGAGAAAATGGTTGTATTCAATTCTGTTTCAGTTGATGAGGTCCTCCCAATAAAGCTTGTGTATGAAACTGACATATTTAAACGTAAAAGCAGGTGTTTCGTTAGTTGTGTTCTGAACTGTTATTCATTCCAATCTTTGATGAGGTCCTCCCAATACAGCTTGTGTATGAAACTAACATATTTAAACGTAAAAGCAAGTGTTTCGTTAGTTGTGTTCTGAACTGTTATTCATTCCGATCTTTGGATATCGCTGAACCGGGTATTTACAGATATCGGTGGACATTCTTAAATACTTTTGGTTTCTTACTAGAATTTCGTATATGTGTTTCCACTACTCCAGCCATTAAACGCTCTGAGTATTGTTTACTCACCCTTAGGATATGTTGTCTATTTTTAAATTTAGTCTTGTGACTGTTACCTGTGATATGCAGGCTTCATAACCTCTGCTCCCAGCTAAATTCCATTTTGTTTATTTCGACCATTGTTTTCTCGTTTATTTGCAACGTGTGTTTTAGAAACTGGGACAATACGCCGCTTGCCATGGAATGGTGTAAAAATACCGCATTGAAGGTACCATGTTCACCGTTTTAAGCATACCATCTTCGGGATGGCTCAAATTTATGTATTATTGGCATTTTAAATACTGGAACTGATTCGACGGCGCGCCTTCGCAAATACCCACGTTTTGTGCTATGATCCACTAGACCTCATGGGCAATATTCATGCAAAGTTTCATGAAAATTCATCAAATACTTTCAGAGAAGCAGTTCCACAAAAAACAGTTTACGGACGGACGGAAGACGGACGACACACCACGGCATAAGCTGTGCTGGTGCTTTTTTTTTTACAATAGTGTACTTTGAAATTTGGATGATGTGATAACAAGGCTAACTTTATTTAGAAAATGTTGTCTCGTCTGCTCTCGCTGGATACATGGAGTATTCTATGGACCAACGTATTGCACATAAAAACAAAACACGTATGAGTGTTCTTATATATCTTCTTGTTTTGATTTAAATAATGGGTATATGCTGTGTGTTGTGCACTACATACATCATTTATGTTCAAGTTAACGTAAGTAGTATGTTAACGCCTCGGCACTTCGTGTCTCGGCTGAGTTCGCTATTAGATTGTATTCTTTCCAGCTACAACAAAAACAAATCTATCAATGAGCAATAATTAAAAAATATCTGAAACCCAAGAACCCTCTGCTACATAATTGTATTGCGCAATAGTCATTCTACTACGGTTAAATTAAAGGGGCTAAATGTGTAGTAAGATCTATATATTTCATCTTAAAGTTACATAACTTGTCCGTATTTATTTATTCAAATGCTACGATCAAGATAATTTACTTCTTCTTTAAATGTCATCCCTTAAGAAACCACCTAGACTAGTAACTTCTAAACTGTTTCAGATAATTGGGTGAAATATTTTGTGTTTATGAATCATTAACAAAAGGTATCAAATACCAAATTTGGCGTCTTATAGTGGGTCTCCCACAAGAGTTTTATGACATTTAGTTTATTTTAAATGCTTGTTTTTGATTGACTGTATTCCGTGAATGCTGTATTTATTGTTTAACTTTTATACCTACTTTCATGTTTAAGTGCATGGTTAATGGTGCATACTTTTGATATGGCTTCAATATTGTATGAACTGAACTCTTCGTGTATTTTCAGTTTAGATACGCAGACAAATTGGACATATTTCTGCTTCTACTGGGATCGTTAGCCGCTGTGGTACAAGGAGCAGCAGTCCCAATGAACTTTCTCGTTTACGGAGACGTTCTCTCTGGGTTCATATATTACACGGCTTTTCAGGAAAAGTAGGTTGAAATTGACATCAATGGGAGTAATTGAGCGTATTAGTGAGTGAATAAATCATTCAAATAGTAAATTAATTTATTTCAAAAGTCAGCCTATCACTTACTGCAATATAATATTGTATCAACATTTAGTGATGGTGATGAGTAAGTTAATTTTCAGTCATTTATATTTTACCACGAAACTTAAAATTACATAAAAGATATAAAGTCCATGTTACTGTAACCATGTGTGTCGTTGTGTGAGGTAAGTAACGAAATGATAGCTTGGATAAAAACTCAACTTATAAAAACTCAACTTCGTGCTACGAATCAGTAGTGTTATTTTTACTGGTCCTTTGGGACCAACGAGCCCAATATAGGTGGCGTTGAAGTAGAATACCGCTTAAGCCGGTGCTAGGGGGAGTGAGAGGTGTTGCTTCTTTCATTACTTCTCATGAACAGACTCAATAAAACCGAGTCTGCTGCTTTCTTTTCTTAATTGTGTTTGTTGCTCACAAAGGATCACCTTTATCAGTATTTATTATAAATATAATATGAGCACTATACTATAAATCCAAATAACAACGTAACATGGTATAAACATTACAGCAGCTAATTATACACTAGTTGACGTATATCTATATTGGCTTCTTTTACGATATCCGGCAATTTTGATATAAAAAAATTAATTCTCGGTATTTTTCAATCTAAGTCGTACACTCAGTTCAGTTGAGAACGCAACACTTGGTTTGTTTTGAATTTCTAGAAATGTTAAAGAGGCATCGTACAAAATGTGTTTTAAATGAAAGAAGTAGAGCAAATATTATTCAACTGTTTATCGTCATATGTCATACAGCGGACTAAAATTATCAAAAATCCAAAAAGTTGCGTTTTGAAATGTAGAGTATAAACATGACAAACATTACATATTCACTGCATCGCTTTTCATTTCAGCGCTACCACCATTTTCTCGTTTAATATAGAAGACTACAAGGACTTGTTCACAGTAACTCGGAGTTACGTGCTGTACTTCTGCTTGCTGGCCATCACAGTCATTGTCTTTGGATTTATACAGGTATGATTCTTAAACTCTTTAGGTATTGTTTAATCTAATACAAAATTAGTAGATAACATTTCTGCTTCCGAAAGAACAAGAATCAACATACAAGATAATGTGTTGAAATTATACATAAAGTTGTTTACTGAGGTCGAACATACATATGCTAATGCTCGATAGCGTTTAACATATAAAATGCATAATATAAAATTAAACCATTTAATTTGTTTTTCTTAATTACAAATAAAATAGGATTATTCCTAATTGAACGTGACCTGGAGGTGACAGTAAAAGTAGATATCATACAATCCTTGTGCGCTGAAAAGACAACCATATGGATTGAGTGTACGGAGAGACTTTCTACGGTCGACACACCGCACAAACAACACTATTGTGACAGTAAAAGTAGATATCATATAACCCCTGTGGGATGAAAAGATACCAGTTTTGATTGGATGTACGGGCAGACTTTCTACGGCACCTAAAAAACGCTAATAAGACTGTCACAGTAAAAGTAGATATTATACAATCCCTGTGGGATGAAAATATACCAATTATGATTAGATGTACGGGGAGACTTTCTACGGTCGCCACACGGCACACGCAACACTACTGAGACAGTAAAGGTAGATATCAAACAATCCCTGTGGGTTGACTAATAAAATATTATAGCGGAGTATAGTAGACTTTTTACATAGGCGGGCGACCATGTCACACGACGTCGACGTCTGATATAGTGACGTCGTAGTATAGTGATTCAGAAATCTATTTTTAGTAGTATGTGTGTGGGCACTCCAACGTTTAATGTCCAATTTTTAACAATCAAACCCATGTCAAGCCCTTCGCCTGAATCCTTGAGCAAAGATAAATGACACCATTAAATTACCCATGTTTTCATGCTAAATAGAAGTACCAACAAGTATTTTCTTCGACAACTTTTGCCCCCATTTCTCTAAGATCCCCCTCTCACCCAACCCCCCTAAAACATTCTTAAAATGCAATTTTACAAATCTTTCAAATATCAATAAATAACAATAAAAAGAAATCCTTAGCAGTCAGGGTCATTCCTGCACTCATCATGCTCTTGCATATAAGGAAATACTAAATTGTACAAAAGTCATACGTTTCACTGGGATTTTAAATATTATTTCTAAACTGATGAAAATAAGTTTAAAAGTCGAACAGGAAATGCAGCTTTCACAGAACAAGTAAAAACAAAAACACGCAAAACGACAAACATGATTGGCAATGTTAATAGGAATAAAGGCATTTGACGTCACAAACACAAACCCGTGAAGTAAGATCAGCCAATTTGGGTAGTTTGTAGTTTTTGGAAGTGTTGTCTTGTCGTGCCTCAATGGTTTATTCTCCTGTTGCTCTGGCTTCTGCCAACTCATCGAGTACCTCCATTGTGGCTTTCTAGGCTTTTTTATGTATTTATATATACACGAGCATCTTGGTATTTTACTTATATTGCTTCTAACGCTGCCTTGTTGGTTAGAGAATATTTCATGGCGGGGATTTCTTTATGTACACAGTCCCGTTTAATTGGGATGACAGTAGGATAAGTGTGAGATTTGGTGCACCCTAGAACCTGGTTTAAACCCCCAGTGGCCTTTTTGGCGACTGACCGTTCCATGGCGGAATCCCTATTGTCAACCCTTTTGTGTTTGTGGTGTCGTTTTCATTTTTTAATACTTTTGCCTTCTCGTTTGTCTGTTTGCGTGTTTGTTTTTTGTGTTTTGTGGTTGACTGTCGTCATTGAATGCTACTTTCCCTGTCCGATTTTTATATCAAATCTGCGACAAGTGGTGCACAGTTCGTACTCATAGGGATACCAACAATGTGTGATTCCATACCCGACGAAAATATTATCTAATAGGAAGATGAGTGCTTCAAAAACTTCATAGCAAGTCCACATAGTATAATTGTCTAAACTGCCGTTAGTCGAAAACGCTTTAATATTATTACATGCCAAAAATGTAGTATTTTCTCTAGCGAACGTTTTTTTAATAAGAGAAATTAGCTTGTCTTTAATAAGGTGATGTGGTAAGGTTGTATATAGTGTAGAGAAGTCATAAGTGCTTATTGATGAATTTTTACCTTTATTGAAAATTGTATCAAGAACGTCTCCTGATATTTTATAGACCAAAATAAATTAATCCCAGAGCTTTCATAAGTTTTATCACAGTATAGTTTAACGTGATCTTTAACGGCCGTAAGACAAAAAGTTAAAAGTTTGTAGATGTTTGTTGTGGTGCAGGCACAATAATTCGAAATAAAGCGAGCCTTATACGGATATTTTTGTAATTTAGGAATCCAGTACATGGTAGGTAGTTTATTTTGCTTATCGTTTACACCAGCCTTGATAAGTATACATAGCAAATATACAACATGAAACAATCAACATATTACAATGAGTATGGAAATTATTGAAGAGCATTGCCTTTTAGGGATTCAAACTTAAAAACACACAAAATCAGCGTACAAAAAGTGTATGAAATTAAATTACTAAAAAGAACATTATTGTTCACTTATTTATTTTTTATTTTTTTATGTTTATATTTTTTTTTTTTTTTTTATGTTTTCATCGTTTTTTTGTCATTTATAACATTCTTGGTGACTTTTGTCTTATTAGCCGGATTACGAAACAAATCCAGGCTTATGTTTTGATGATTTCCATCCGTCCGCAGTCTACGCGTTATAACGTTTTGCTTAAAATGTTTTGGTTAAAGTGTTCTTTTCCTCATTTCACAAGAACTAATGGTCCGTGAGCTTTGGAACTTGGCACCTTGTTCATTATCATTACACAATGTAATATGACAAGAAACACAACTCTTTATTGTATTTTTCTTCTTTTTTTGACTTGGATGTTTCAGTTAAAATGTTGAATGTACAGTCATATTCCAAACAATATTTGACCAAAAGCCTTTAAACTTGGCATACATTTTCATCATCAATACACAACCATATGTAACAAGCACGATTACTCTGTTATTCATTTTACCACAATTATCCCACTTATATACTTAAAATTCCGTTAACATTGTGAATGTACAGTCTCAATTTTCAAGAACTAAATGTTCGAAAAACAAAGAATCTTGACACCCTTTTATACTGACACTTTTGACCTGTTTTCGGGGCCAACAATATCATAATGTAAGATGGCTGCGTGTTGCATCATATAACATGTTTAAACTCCCAGTGATGCTCTGCTGCTACTGGCCGTTCCAAAGTGGTACTCCTGTTGTCAACGTTTGTATTTGTAATGTCTTATTTAGTAACAAATTTAATTGATTACATATTCATTGCCTTTAACATCTTGTACACTTCTGTTACGACTGTTGTTAATTGTTTACAGACATACAAAACACCTTTGTTTTATAATCTAGATTGCGAACACAGTATTAAAAAAACCGAGACATATTGAAAACAGAAATATACTTTAAGGACCTATTTCCAGCCTATTATATTTAGTAGGAGAGATCATTTGTATAGATAACTGTAAATAACTGTTACACATACAGTTGCCTGAGAAAATGGTTGTATTCAATTCTGTTTCAGTTGATGAGGTCCTCCTAATAAAGCTTGTGTATGAAACTGATATATTTAAAAGTAAAAGCAGGTGTTTCGTTAGTTGTGTTCTGAACTGTTATTCATTCCGATCTTTGATGAGGTCCTCCCAATACAGCTTGTGTATGAATTTAACATATTTAAACGTTAAAGCAAGTGTTTCGTTAGTTGTGTTCTGAACTGTTATTCATTCCGATCTTTGGATATCGCTGAACCGGGTATTTACAGATATCGGTGGACATTCTTAAATACTTTTGGTTTCTTACTAGAATTTCGTATAGGTGTTTCCACTACTCCAGCCATTAAACGCTCTGAGTGTTGTTTACTCACCCTTAGGATATGTTGTCTGCTTTTAAATTTAGTCTTGTGACTGTTACCTGTGATATGCAGGCTTCATAACCTCTGCTCCCAGCTAAATTCCATTTTATTTATTTCGCCCATTGTTTTCTCGTTTATTTGCAACGTGTGTTTTAGAAACTGGGACAATACGCCGCTGGCCATGGAATGGTGTAAAAATACCGCATTGAAGGTACCATGTTCACCGTTTTAAGCATACCATCTTCGGGATGGCTCAAATTTATGTATTATTGGCATTTTAAATACTGGAACTTTTTCGACGGCGCGCCTTCGCAAATACCCACGTTTTCTTCACACATGCCACCCACCCACCACACACACACACACACACACACACGGGAACACACACACATACACACACACACACGAGAACAACATATTATTATACACTGTAATCCCTTCATAAAAATGATCGTTTGAGACCAAATTAAAAAAAAAGACCCCTTGATACCGTCCCCAATCACCCACCTCCTCTAACCCCAACCCCCAAGGAAGACGACCTTAGTTTTAAATAATAAAATAATTTGACATGCTGTGTATCTCTTTCATAGATGACTATTATATCAACAACTAATGTGCAAAAATATGGGAAAATAACAAATTAGAAAAACAAAGCAGACGTCAGAGTTTGAAATAATAAAATAATAAAATCGTTTGATTTGTTGTTTATCTTTCATAGACAATTACAAACACCACCAAGTCATGCGCAAAAATATGGAAAAATACAGTGTAATTGAATTGTTTGTGTGATTGACCTTTTGACCTGAGGGCCCTGGGTGCGGAGCCATTATCATAATGTTTCATTTGAGACATAATTACAAAACAAAAGTCCCCCAGATCCCCTCCCACCCCACTCCAACAACCCTGGGCAGACGTCCGAGTTCGAAATTATAAAATCGTTTCATATGTTGTTTATCTTAAATAATAATGATGGTCACGTGGTTCCAGTTTCAAATCTTTTTCTGCAAAACTGGTCAAGACGTTTTTATTTACAATCAAGCGACGAAGAAGATAGTTTGATTTTTGCCGATACACTGGTAAGGTTTATTCCCTAACCCAGGAACACCTGCTATCCAAGAAATATAGAAAAGTAGAAAGACAATAATTGTATGTATAAACAAAGAGGGAAACTACATCATTATATCGACGAACTAAATGCGGATGGTAAGAAATACTTTAATAAAAAAATGTACGGTCACGTGATTCCAGTTGGTGTCAGTTTCAAATTTGTTTCTGCACAACTTGTCAAGACGTTTGTATTTACAATCAGGCGTAGAAGATGTTCATAATACAATTACAAAGTATGCGACACCACAAACACAAAATTGTTGATGGTCGTGGGCCACTTTCCGTCACTTATGCAAGCATGACTAATTTTTCAGACAAATCTATGTATTCCGACAATGTTTACTCTACTTTCTATTACGTCACCTCTTCCTGGAAATTTGACATCGACACGTTTTGTTTTATATAAATTATCGAAGTGGCACGTGACCTTTTCATAAATAGCCTTAAACTGAGAAATCATTTTGTTTACAGGCCTAGTTTCCGTCATGTTTTTTTATCAAGTGATATATTCAACTAGGTCATGATACACTAACATTTTATGAATTAAAAACATATTTACAAGTCTATTCAACACTTTCATTGCAAAAAGTGTACGTTTGGTTAAAATATATTATCACGGTATATTTTAACTGAGTCCGCTGAAGAGTGATAAAAATAGAGTGTACAAAACTTAACTCTTACCCTATCGTCATCCCAAAAGCGTACATAAAGAAATCCATGCCGGTCTATATCCTCTAACAACCTCGGCAGCATTAATAGGCACTTAGTCTTTGGTAAACAACAAAGATGATTATTTTTTATTATATGAAGGTAAAAAAGCATTGAAAGCCAAAAAGTACCAAAATGGCTTGGCAGAAGGAAATAAACCATTAAGGTTGACTTCTATGGTGACGTGATTACAAACTTTGTAAGATCCTTGGTCATGATCACTTTCATACTATAGTTGTTAACATTGTCAAAGGTTTATTAAAAAAGGTTATGACCCTATCATTTTGCAACGCACTGCATGCTTGGTGGTGGACCCATTTACAGTTTGCCATTATGCTTTGCTCTTTGATTGTGCGATGACCGGACAGGCTGTGGACCCTATGATGACGTCTACCTAAAGCCAAAAAGGACGGTGACGTTTGATGTTTATCTGCAGTCTTGTCTTGTCGCGCCCTCAATGGTTGATTCTCTTGTTGCTCCGGCTTCTGCCAAGTCATTGAGTACATTCGTTGTGGCTTTCTAGGCTATTGTTTGGTATTTATATATACACGAGCATCTTTTATTGCCTATTAATGCTGCCTTGTTGGTTAGAGAATAGTTCATTGCGGGGATTTCTTTATTTACACTGTCCCGTTGTTTTGGGTTGACAGTAGGGTAAGTGTGAGGTTTGTTGCACCCTAGAACCTGGATTAAACCCCCAGCGGACTTTTTTTGCCTCTAACCGTTCCAAGGCGATAGCCCTGTTGTATTCCTGTTGTGTTTGTGATGTCTTATTTGACCTTTTATTCATCTCTAAATTTGTTCTTTGTTTCTGTGTGTGTTTTGTGGTTGACTGTCTTCCTTGAATGCCGCCTTTCCTGTTCGATTTTTATATCTATATTAAGAACAAAACATCAAATGTTACACTCCCGTTCAGGTTTTAGGTAGACGTCATCATAGGATCCACAATATGTCGCGTCTTCGTACATCAAAGAGCAAAGTATAGTGGCAAACTGTAAATGAGCCAACCACTATTTATCTTCCCCTCTCTCTAAAATTCAATTTCTTGAAAAGCTGAAAGACATAACAAACAACTATATAACTAGATACATATACAGATTCATATTGCACTTTTTTCAGGTTGGCTCTTCCAAAATTCCTGAAATATCACATAGTAAAAGTATCAGTTTATATGGGGCAGTTCGCATTTGCAGCGAACAATGTTTACGGAGAGATATTTACAAAAAAAGTGTATCAAAACTCGTTCTTATTTAATATTATGTAACTCGTCCGTAACTCATTTTGAATCACTTTAACGAGCTTGTTTTATAAAATAATTTATAAATTGATGTATTTTCTGCTATTTATTTGCATGTTGTCGTATTTTTTAACGTATACACTAATATGCGTTGATGGAAAAAGTCCGGCAATGCGATTTTTCGCCATACGAGAAACAGGTACTTTCGTCATCCAAATGATATTTTGTACATATGTGTAACTTGAAAAGTTGACTAGTCTAGATCATCTGCGACGCTTGCTTGTGTTCAAGACAAACGTCTAGAACAGTAAACGATACAGAAATAACTGCTATCCAAGATATACAGAAAGGCAGAAATACAATAAATTTATAAATAAAAAAAGAGGCAAACTTCATCATTATTGGACAAACTAAATGCGGATGGTCAGAAATACATTAATAAAAAACAATAATTACGGTCACGTGCTTCCGGTTTCATTTTTTTCTGCACAAACGGTCAAGACGTTTGTATTTACATTAAAGCATTGAAGATGATTTTATTCGATATGAAAAACACTTTGTCATTAACCCAGACAAGTTATATTTGGAAATTTACTTTTTACAGTATGCGTGTTGGAGCGTATCATGTGAGAGACAGATGCAAACAATAAGCTGATAAGGACATCGTTCTTTCACTCTGTTGTGCATCATGATATCGGTTGGTTCGATACGCATGACGGAGGAGAACTGAGAGCAAGTTTTTCGGAGTAAGTATTCACAGTAGAGAACGCTTGAAGTTGTCATAGTGTGTAAGGCTAATGCAGATGTGGAATAACGCGCACGATTATATATATGTTTAGTATGATATCTCAGATGATAAATCAAAACACATGAAAACAAACATAGAAATGACACAAAAACATTTAAACATCTATGCACATGTATAATCAACATTAAAGTAAAAGTGATAAAAACGTAGATCAGTATCATATCTGAAATAATGTACATCTACAGATGGTGGACCCATTTACAGTTCGCCACTATGCTTTACTCTTTAATTATGTGACATCTACAGTTACTACTGACAAAATATATGACATCCACAGTTACTACTGACAAATTATGTGACATCTACAGTTACTACTGACAAATTATGTGACATCTACAGTTACTACTAACAAATTATAAACACCGTTATATTAATCTTAAATGAAATATAACTACATACAGTTATAAAGACAGGCTTATAAATCGCTTGTTTAAAAAGAATGCGACGGTATAGTATCAATGAGGTCAAGCGACAACAACAACAAATTAACCACCATTTATTGTAAAAAGAGCATAGGTTCACAGCAAAACACGCTTTATATAAGTAGTTCAACAAATCACGCTTTATAGAAGTAGTTCAACAAATCACGCTATATAGAAGTAGTTCAACTTTTCAGGCTTTACAGAAGTAGTTCAAAATGTCGATCTAATCATTGATACAAATGCCGTTTTCGAAAGATTTCAGAAATGCAAAAGACAGTCAGTTCGTACCAGCGATTACTTTACCACTAGTTATGTCTCATAACATATAACTTTATATTCTACTGAAAACTATTTCCGAGTACCTCCAAGTTGACATGGTTCCCGGTCTAGCTTCAATATGAATTGAAAACATTTTTAAACGACTATCATTTGGAGACATGTGCCATGTTATCACTTGTAAGGGAATAATTGAGGGACCTATTGGACAGTGGCTGAAGGCGCAAATAACCATTGTATTAACAAAAGCAAAAACCGGAAATTACATTAAAAAAACAACCGGAAATGACGTTCATGAGTTGTTGAAGCTATTCATTTCGAAATTATGCATCGTCTCACTAAAGATGCGTTGTTGAATTACTAAGCAAACTAAAGCATAGTTTAATTGAGGACTTGTTCAACAGAGGTGCTAGTTCATATTGGCATGCGCATTTATAGATATGGAAAATTGTTTTGATTCCGAGTAAGATACGCATTAAGAAACGCATTGTGGTTCAAAATGTATAGATAAGGCATACAAAAAAGTAGATATAAAAATGTAACAGAACAAGTAGCTTTCAAGGACGACAGTTATCCACAAACACACACAAACACACACAGAAACAATCAACTATATATATATGAATAAAAGGCAAGATAAGACATCACAAACCCAAATGGTTGCCAATAGGGCTACCGCCTTGGAACGGTCATTGGTAAAAAGGCCGCTGGGGGTTTAAACCAGGTTCTAGGGTGCACAAAACCTCACTCTTAGCCTACTGTCATTCCAAAAGTGTAAATAAAGATATCCCTATCATGTTATATTCTAATAAACAAGGCAGCATTGATAGGCAATATAAGTAAAACACGTATATATATAATATAAAAAACAAAAGCCTAGAACGCCGTAAAGTAAATACTTAATAGCTTGGCAGAGGCCAGAGCAACAAAAGAACACACGGTAAGGGCACGACAAGACAAGATTAAAGACAAACATTAACGCTACCGTCCTATAGAGTTTAGATAGACGTCATCGTAGAGTCGACAATCTTTCCGGTCATCGCACAATCAAATAGTAAAGCATTGTGGCGAACTGTGAATGGGTCAACCACTAAACATGCAGTCCGGTGCAAAATAATAGGGTCAACCTCTTTTGATAAACTTTTTAACAAGTTTAATACAGATTGTATGAAAGTGATTATGACCAAGGATCTTAAGAAGTTTGTAAATCACATCACCATAGAAGTCAGATTGTGATAGTCCTTGTCGCAAAATATGTTTTAAATTACTTTTAGATTTTAAAAGTGGATCATGGTTATTTTAAAAGTAGATAAGGGTTACGATAACAGCATTTTGCAAATGTTTTCCGAAGTTTATGGTAACGGTAGCGCTGATAGAGTAGCTTTTTAGTTATACAAATATTACGAATATTAAAGTCCTAAACACGACTACAAGCTCTAGGGAAACGAATAAGTTAAGAAACATAGCTAGGATAACATCCCCATTTAAAGGGGGATAATCAACAATATCATCATTAAATAATCATCTCTCTTGTCATACATTTTACTAATTATTTCACCATTTTCAATAGAGATATGTAAATCATGAAAATAAGTCACAGTATCAGAAAATGTAACGGATTATATATATGAAACTGTAAATGTTGTGTCAGGTATTGTGCTAGCTTTGCTGACATTTTTTAATTTTTGAGGTGATGCATGCGTTAAAGCAGATGTATCCATATATTGGTGACCTGTATTTGCAAACTGCACCAGATTTAAGATATTACTATAACGCTGTTGTATTTCGCTGATGACATGGCAATTCTCTACAAATTTTAGCCTAAATAATGTATATGATTATTTATGTAGAATAAATAGGTTATTATCAATGACAATCGTTCAAACAATGAACAACACTTAGGAACAAGACAGGAAACGCGACGAGCCAGTTTTGTATCCTACCCCAGTGAACAGTGAATCTCACTCTCTCTCTCTCTCTCTCTCTCTCTCGCTCGCTCGCTCGCAATTTGTTTGATTTGTTTGACGGGTTTGGACGTACCTACCTCGAAACATATATTAACGATATTTCAAAGCAATACTTCTTCAACAGTCTAAATATTTACGGTCTACTCCCACATCCATATCACTCAGCGCTATCATCTGCGCTATTGAGAGTGATTGTAAAAGCTTCGTAGCTTGTTTTCTTAATGTATGTAAACTAAAGTGTATACTTTAATACTTCTATGACTACTATATTTAAATTACTAGCTGCCAAAGGTAAGGAACTTCAAACATTTAGTTCATTTATTTCAGAAGCATGAATGCAGTAGAAGCTGGCATTGGGAGAGAAACTTCGACATTTATTCAATGGTTTAGTACATGTATCGGCTCTTACGTCATTGCTTTGATAAAAGGCTGGAAGTTAACGCTAGCATGCATGGCATTTGCACCTCTACTGATGTTCACAGGGGCAGTTATGTTTCGTGTAAGTTGTGCTTTGCTTTGTTATGTCTCCCCCCACGAAGTGGAGGAGACATATTTTGTTTTTGCTGTGTCCGTCTGACCGTCTGTCACAAATGTTGTCGCCGCTACTCCTCCGAAACCGCTAGATGAATTTCGCCAACAATTTAAAGAAAGCATCGGTATGATGTATAATTGTGCATATCGCGTCCGTGTTTCGGTTCGAATATTTTTGACGGAGTTATGGCCCCATGATATTTTCACTTTAAATTTGTTGTCGCCACTACTCCTCCTAAACCGCTTGTTGGATTTCGCCGAAAATCTACAGGACGCATCGGTATAATGTTTTATTGTGCATATCATGTTTGAGTTCCGGTTCAATGATTTTTGACGGAATTATGGACGTTTGATATTTTCACTTTAATTTGTTTTCGACTCTACTCCTCCTAAACCGCTTGTTGGATTTTCGCTGAAAATTTACAGGAAGTATCGGTATAATGTCTAGTTTTTGCATATCATGTTTGTGTTCAGGTTCAATGATTTTTGACGGAGTTATGGTCCTTTGATATTTTCACTTTAAATTTGTTGTCGCTGCTCCTTCTCCTAAACCACCTGTTGGATTTCGTCGAAAATTTACAGGAAGCATCGGTATAATGTCTAGTTGTGCATATTGTGTTTGTGTTCCGGTTCGTTGATTTTTGACGGACTAATGGCCTTTTGACGTTTTGCAGCAGGGGGAGACATCTGATTTTCTCAAAAAAAACTCCTGTTTGAAGTTTAAATGCTGTTCTTAAAGGCCGTTATATAATAGTAGTGATAAGTGTATACAATTCTAACTCCGGTTGTAAACTTGTAAACAAACTAACGATCCTTAATATACATATTACACGTGTTGCAAATGCACGCTATTTTTACAGATTGTAACGCCTGAATTGGTAAAATAGCTAGCAGTAAGGCAGCAATCTTTTTTGTTTTTCCTACCATACAACTAGTATAAAAACGGAAAGTAATATTTCATCTTTCGGCAACGTCAACGAAAAATAAATGTACGCCATTCACGATTCTTTAGAACATGTAATTTGCAATATTGTAAGAATTTTACATAATTACAATTTAAGCTCTACTTAAAGTTTTGTGTTTTTCGACTGCATTGCCTTTAAGAAGCTTGACTGCGCGAAAAATAGCGGGACTTGTCCATTTAAACATTTCGAACGAATGAATGGTTAGTCATATTGTGCGCAAAAACTGCTGAGAATTAAAAATTATATAGTCAATTTTTAAAAGATAAGCAAAACATTTATAGTCAAAACCATCCACAAACAATATATAAAGGACGACATGGCACAGACATCAACCATGTTCGAGTGGTGTTAAAAAAGTAACCGGAGAAGGCTTCTAACTTTTAAATGGGTGAGCATTGTCCCATCAAAATTTACATTTGATCGGGCGATAATCATATCCTCAGGGTAAACATTCTTACTATCAACCTCCAATCAATGTGATATTTATATATTAACAGAAGCTTAAGAATATTGCGAAGAGTGAGGCAAAAGCATATTCAAGGGCGGGCTCTGTCGGCGAAGAGGTCCTCAGCTCCATCAAAACGGTCATGGCTTTCAATGGTCAGGATAAGGAATGTAAAAGGTATCGATGTCTGCAATATTTGAAGATGTTTTGTTTGTTGGTTTGCATGAAGCCCGTCCGTACATAACGTACATTAACAGGTTCAGTTAAAAGCTATGATATGAACATTCTAAGAGCCTGAGCTGACAAATCAAAGCATCAAAACTCGGTCTTCAAAACTAGTATAAGTCAACATGTTAACTTACTAAGGTGCACCCTCTTGCACAGGCGAGCAGGACTTAATATGCATTGCTGTATACACTCTTGTCATTGTGCTGTTAAACTTTTTTAAAGTTTCCATTTTGTTTATTTCTCTCTTCGGGGCATAGTATTTTGTTAGATACTAGGACCATACGCCGCTGGACATGGGGGAGGAAAATCTCTATGTCCACCGCCATATGCACGCCATCTTTGGGATGGTTAAAATTATGTACTATTGATTTTATGAATATTGAGTTCTGCTCAACCCGGGGCTAGAGGGCGTGAGCGGACTTAGCATATTTCATTACCGTTCATGAACAGTCTCAATCAAACCGAGACTGCAACATTTTTTATGTGTCGTGTTCGGCCGTTTCCAAAGGTACTCTTTTAGTGATCGGTGGTACATTTGCAATTTCTTTTGTTTTCTTAATTTAGATTCGGTGGTTCCACTACTCCGGCCGATAAAAGGATGTGGGTATTGTTGAACCACTCATAGGATATGTTGTCTGCTTTTATATTTAGTCTTTTGGCTGTTACTTGTGATACGCAGGCCTCATAACCGCTGCTCCGAACTAAATTCCTTTTTGTTTATTTCGCTCTTCGGGGTATACCATTTTATTAGATCCTTGGACCATACGCCGCTGGATATATATAGGGGATGAAATAAAGATACAAATATTGCTATATCCACCGCCATATGCTTTCCATCTCCGGGATGGTTAAAATTCTGTACTGTTGATTTTTTTTTAATATTGAGTTCTGCTCAACCCGGGGCTAGAGGGCGTGAGCGGTAGCTAGCATATATCACTGCCGCTCATGAACAGTCTCAATCAAACCGAGACTGCAATATTTCGTATGTGTCGTGCTCGGCCGCCGTTTCCAAAGGTCCATTATCATACTCATTTTGGTTGATAATGCAATAGAAGTAGTTACTGTTTTGTGGGTAAAATAAGATAAATACGACATTCCTGTGAGAGCGAAATTGGAAATTGTCAACCTGAGAAAAGGGTTTCCAATAGCGTCATTACAAGATTGTCGTATTTGTATACAGGTAATAGTAAAAATTTGTGAAAGTGTATTATGCCATAAAAGTTTATGTTTAACAAAAAACAACACACTCACAATCGCTTTGTAGTGATTGCCTTAAAAAGACAAAAAGTGTTAAAAAACGATTAGATTATCAGAGCAAGATATTTCATGTTAATTAGCAATAAGGTACAAACTACTTTCACCAAAGCACCACAGATTCATGAAACTTCTCGAAATGATTTATTGAAATCATATATCTGTAAATAGTATTCATTGGTAAATATTGAGATATACCAAACTACGTACAGGGACGTCGATACTCTGATTTAACATAGGACTTGTTTATTAGTTGATATGAACACTTTTTCTTGCAGGTACAAACAGAGACTAGATGAAGCAAGTAGTTCGGCCTTAAGTAAGGGGTTCGCCATCGGCATCGGAATCGGCGCTATATGGTTTTTCGTGTATTGTATAATGACAGTGGCGTTTGCATACGGTACTAAGCTCATGGCAAGTGGGGAATTAGGATTTGAACCCGGAAATGTCATGGTTGTATGTATTTACTTTGACTTTATAATTATTTATCATCATATTAAATGCTTTGAAACAAAACATGCAAATGAGTGTATCGTCTGTTTTAAGGACTCTTATGCTAGTGTTGGGTGGTGTGAGTGAGTATCTGTGTATACTGTATACTGATTACTACTCATAAATTAAATCAATAACACTGTCCCGCTACTGATTACTACTCATAAATGAAATCAATAACACTGTCCCGCTACTGATTACTACTCATAAATTAAACCAATAACACGGTATCAGTCTTTAGACTTGAGTTTGCTTATCATAAGTAGAAGTAGTAGCGTTAAACGCATGAATATTTTTTCTTTTAAAAGTTATTAAATTACTATATTTTGTATCAGTCAGTCATGCGTAAATGCACACAAAACAATGTCCTAACTTTGTCTAATATGTAGTGTTTAAAAACAATCATGGCAGTATGTCTGAGGTAGAATAAACAGTTTCCAGTTTAAAGACCAAGTCTTTAAAACGTAATTAAGACTATTTGTGTCTAAAGGCAATACTCATAAACCAGAAGTGAAAAGATTCACTAGAAATTACAAAAAGTTTTAAGTGTTTTTAAATAAAACTGTAACAAACTACTTATCAGATATTCATGGGAGTGCTGTATGGCTCGATGGCAATAGGTCAGGCGTTCCCAATTCTAGAGACAATTGCGAATGCCAAGGCTGCAGCTGCAAAGATTTATGCAACCATAGACTCCGAACCGCTGATCGACAGCTCATCGAAGAACGGATTAACTCCCAACAATGTAGACGGCAATATAGAACTACGAAATGTCAGCTTTAACTACCCTGCTCGACCTGATGTTCAGGTATTAATTTTAACCGGAACAAAATATCGCAATCACAAGCTAACTTGACAGTGGGTTCGATCCCCGCCATTACCATATGTGGTGTGTCCCTGAGCAAGACACTTTATCTGCATTTGCGTTCTACCCAGGAGGACATCGATATTGATTCAAATAAGTTGTTAGAGGTTTCGTTACAGTCGATGTAAAATAAATAAGTTTAAGAAGGCTACACGTTTGCGTTAATCAAATGTAAAACCTTTTAGCAGCGTTTTGGAGCATAAAGCTAAATGTACAAATCTGTTGTTTTTTTCTCACGAAGAAAATAATGAATATTATACAACAATCAAAGTGGAACACTTGATATGATCGACTTAAATAAACTAACCCGACAAATAACGTCAAAATTATACTACAAAACCGTTAATAAAAACTCCATCGTTCAGGCCATATAATAATGTATATATACCGATTAGAAATGTAGGTTTATTGACAGCCATGTCAAGAGAGAGCTTTTGCCCATGTCTAAATATGCGTAAAATGAATTATGGGTTGGTAACTCTTAATTCGACGCTCCTGTTTTGAGGATTGGTCCGGTTGGTTAAATCCGTTTATATTGTGTCTTCAGAGTTTGCATTCTCAAAATATTGAAGTTATAGATATATATATATACCTCGTCAGTAGGTTTAAAAATGGTGTACATATTTTGTATAATTTGGCCCTTGTTGGCGGGATAGCTACTTTAAACACTTTTGCAAATACTCAGGCCAATAAATTAAGATAATTAAAGATCATGTTAAGATCATATTAAGATCATTAACTGCAAACATTAATATTGGAATGCATAAATATTATTTTGAAGCAGATAACAAGTATTCAATAGCGTAGTTTTTTTATCCAACAAACGTCCTCCTTCAAGTATGCACCTACTTACTATAATACGTTAAGGGGAATGTAGAGACACAGCCAAACGAGCTCTATTATTGCGAAATCTGTCTGAAAACCTTGGAAAAAGATGAAATAATTATCAAAATCGGATAAACAAAAAAGATATGAGCCGCCATTTTGGCTCCCATTTTGAGAACTATGACGTAATAGTTCCAAATTACCATATAAGAAATATTGATAAATATCATTTAAAGCAAAGAAAATCACTGCAAATGAATGCAATATCCTTTACTGATCATATAAAGCATAAGTGGCATTAAGCATACATACACTACTCAGCTTTTATAATCGGTCACCCATGGAGGTTTTTTGAAAATAACACGAATACTAAAAACTAAAACCTGGAAATCACCGAAACACATACCAATATTTTATTAAGTTTATCAACAAGGTTTAAGTCCAGTCAAGGCAGATTAAGTTTTATAAATCGCTAGCGATATTTGTTAAACGACGCCAGTTAAAATTTGAAATGAAAATATGAATATGAATATAACAAATATATAATTCTTTGCAAAGTGAACGATTATAAAAGTTGAGTAGTGTTTTTTTCAAACAGTTGCTGTCATTTTGGTCCTATAAATCAGTAAATGTTCAAAATTATAAATATTCCATATATGGTCATTTAGAACCTCTCAAAATGGCGGCTTCTATATCCGTTTCAACAGAACCTTCAAATGATCATTCATCCAATTCTTGTAATTATTTCACCCTTATTCAAGTTTTTCAAAACTCTCAATAATAAAGATGGTATGGGTGTGTCGTTACATTCCCATTAATGGACGTGTCATTTTTAGGTACTTAACGGTCTGAACATCATTGCCAGTAAAGGTCAGACTGTGGCGTTGGTTGGTCCCAGTGGCTGTGGTAAAAGTACGGTGGTTCAACTAGTAGAGAGATTTTATGACGTAGATAGTGGACAGGTAGGTCACGAGTAAGCTTGCAAGTCACGGGTGTCCGTAGATATGATCAATCTACTGTTTATATTTATGTAAACAGACTGGGAAAAATCAGTTCACTCGTCGGGTTTCAATTGGAGACACCTTGCAAGGTGAAGCAAACGTTCTGCCTCTTGACCAATAAAGCTCGCTCCATGTTCAGAAAGTAATACTATGCTTATAAACCTATATAGTTACATACACTTCACTGCGTTCTTTCACATTTATATAATTTCAAATCATCGCTATCGACGAATTGTTACTGGGTCTGTATTATAATGTCTAACATGAATGTGTGCACAAAATTAGCGACTTCAAATGCGTTTCAGAAAAAGGATATCGTCAGTATTGTAAAACCTATTCAAATTAGTACAGCAAGAAAATGTCATATATGTCTAGTTAGGTTATACAAACGTG
Organism: Cyrtodaria siliqua; assembly: GCA_037043455.1. Lineage (NCBI taxonomy): Eukaryota > Metazoa > Mollusca > Bivalvia > Adapedonta > Hiatellidae > Cyrtodaria > Cyrtodaria siliqua. The sequence goes on from JAWPHD010007799.1 coordinate 85,604, forward strand.
TTGAAACACCCCGTGTTACATTGTATTGCATATGAACAATGTATAATGACATTGTTTTGATTTGCGTCATTTTTCAAGTGCTGTTTACTGTTTCGCACTTTTTATGCTTAGTTCTATTTTCTTAAGATTGTTATGTGACACACATGTATAAACGTTTGATACGAATATGAATGATTATGTACTTATAACTGAGTTTTTTTATGGTCCTTAAATTATTCTGAGGAGTATATATATAACCAAGTTAGATAGCTGACATGTGATTGAAACAGGTGCTTCTGGATGGTCAAGATATTCGAGACCTAAATGTCGACTGGCTTAGAAAACAAATTGGACTGGTCAGTCAAGAACCTATACTGTTTGGCACAACCATCATGGAAAACATACGGTACGGAAGAGCGGGCGTTACTGACGACGAGGTATATGAGGCAGCGAGGAATGCAGACATTCATGACTTTATATCGTTGTTACCAGAGGTCGGTATACGTCGTATGTCAAATATGTGTTTGGTCTCATGCTAATGTTAACCCAAATAGTGGAGTTTGCCACTGACTATTCCATGACGGTACCGCTGATGGCAACCATTTTATGTGTATGATGTCGCATATTTTAATTATTAATATATATCAGTTGCAAAAGAAAGTGTACACTTTGTAAATTTTACTTTACACCCTATCCTCTTTATGAAGCGACAGTCCTTTAATGATTCAACCTATTGAAAAACAAATGACAACATGATATTGGCAATGGAATGATAAAAACTGTGATACCAAACATGGCATATTCATTTTGGAATTTGTCAATTTAATTATAAAAAACAATTAAACCATAAAAAACTCAGTGTACACTTTCTTTTGCAACTGAGTATATTATTATTATTTTTGTTATTATTATTATTATTATTATAATTTGTTATATTTTTTATTATTATTATTATTGCTATTGTTATTGTTATTATTATTAGTAGTAGTATGATGATGATTATTATTGTTATTATTATTATTGTTATTATTAGTATTAGTATTGTCATTATTAGTATTGTTATTATTGTGATTATTAATATTAGTATTATGTAATGGAGAGAACTGTAACTTATGTTGTAATAACTTGTAGTTGAATCCATTTGCATATGTTGCTATGAATATTGTGATGTTGGATTGATGTATTGCAACATATCTGCAATAAAATATTATTAAGCTATTATTACGTAGTAGTAGTATGATGATATGATGATGATCAGTAGTAGTAGTAGTAGTAGTAGTAGTAGTAGTAGTAGCAGGAACAGCAGTAGCATCAGCAGCATCAGCAGCATCAGCAGCATCAGCAGCATCAGCAGCTGTAGCAGCAGAGTAGCAATAGTAGCAGTCACAGCAGCAGTAGCAGCAGTAGCAGTAGTAGTAGTAGTAGCATCAGCAGCATCAGCAGCATCAGCAGCATCAGCAGCTGTAGCAGCAGAGTAGCAATAGTAGCAGTCACAGCAGCAGTAGCAGCAGTAGCAGTAGTAGTAGTAGTAGCATCAGCAGCATCAGCAGCATCAGCAGCTGTAGCAGCAGAGTAGCAATAGTAGCAGTCACACAACAGTAGCAGTAGTAGTAGTAGTAGCATCAGCAGCATCAGCAGCATCAGCAGCATCAGCAGCTGTAGCAGCAGAGTAGCAATAGTAGCAGTCACAGCAGCAGTAGCAGCAGTAGTAGTAGTAGCATCAGCAGCATCAGCAGCATCAGCAGCATCAGCAGCTGTAGCAACAGAGTAGCAATAGTAGCAGTCACAGGAGCAGTAGCAGTAGTAGTAGTAGTAGCATCAGCAGCATCAGCAGCAGCTGTAGCAGCAGAGTAGCAATAGTAGCAGTAACAGTAGCAGTAGCAGTAGTAGTAGTAGTAGCATCAGCAGCATCAGCAGCATCAGCAGCTGTAGCAGCAGAGTAGCAATAGTAGCAGTAACAGTAGCAGTAGCAGTAGTAGTAGTAGTAGCATCAGCAGCATCAGCAGCATCAGCAGCATCAGCAGCTGTAGCAGCAGAGTAGCAATAGTAGCAGTCACACAACAGTAGCAGTAGTAGTAGTAGTAGCATCAGCAGCATCAGCAGCATCAGCAGCATCAGCAGCATCAGCAGCTGTAGCAGCAGAGTAGCAATAGTAGCAGTCACAGCAGCAGTAGCAGTAGTAGTAGTAGTAGCATCAGCAGCATCAGCAGATGTAGCAGCAGAGTAGCAATAGTAGCAGTAACAGTAGCAGTAGCAGTAGTAGTAGTAGTAGCATCAGCAGCATCAGCAGCATCAGCAGCATCAGCAGCTGTAGCAGCAGAGTAGCAATAGTAGCAGTAACAGTAGCAGTAGCAGTAGTAGTAGTAGTAGCATCAGCAGCATCAGCAGCATCAGCAGCATCAGCAGCTGTAGCAGCAGAGTAGCAATAGTAGCAGTCACACAACAGTAGCAGTAGTAGTAGTAGTAGCATCAGCAGCATCAGCAGCATCAGCAGCATCAGCAGCATCAGCAGCTGTAGCAGCAGAGTAGCAATAGTAGCAGTCACAGCAGCAGTAGCAGTAGTAGTAGTAGTAGCATCAGCAGCATCAGCAGCATCAGCAGCATCAGCAGCATCAGCAGCATCAGCAGCATCAGCAGCTGTAGCAGCAGAGTAGCAATAGTAGCAGTAACAGTAGCAGCAGCAGTAGCAGTAGTAGTAGTAGTAGCATCAGCAGCATCAGCAGCATCAGCAGCATCAGCAGCTGTAGCAGCAGCAGCAGCAATAGTAGCAGTAACAGTAGCAGCAGCAGCAGTAGTAGTAGCAGTAGTAGTAGTAGTAGTAGTAGTAGTAGTAGCATCAGCAGCATCAGCAGCATCAGCAGCTGTAGCAGCAGCAGCAGCAATAGTAGCAGTAATAGTAGCAGTAGCAGCAGTAGTAGTAGCAGTAGTAGTAGTAGTAGCAGCAGCAGTAGCAGTAGTAGTAGTAGTAGCATCAGCAGCATCAGCAGCATCAGCAGCATCAGCAGCATCAGCAGCATCAGCAGCTGTAGCAGCAGCAGCAGCAATAGTAGCAGTAACAGTAGCAGCAGCAGCAGTAGTAGTAGCAGTAGTAGTAGTAGTAGTAGTAGCAGCAGCAGTAGCAGTAGTAGTAGTAGTAGCATCAGCAGCATCAGCAGCATCAGCAGCTGTAGCAGCAGCAGCAGCAATAGTAGCAGTAACAGTAGCAGCAGCAGCAGTAGTAGTAGCAGTAGTAGTAGTAGTAGTAGTAGTACCAGCAGCAGTAGCAGTAGTAGTAGTAGTAGCATCAGCAGCATCAACAGCATCAGCAGCATCAGCAGCTGTAGCAGCAGAGTAGCAATAGTAGCAGTAACAGTAGCAGTAGCAGTAGTAGTAGTAGTAGCATCAGCAGCATCAGCAGCATCAGCAGCATCAGCAGCTGTAGCAGCAGAGTAGCAATAGTAGCAGTCACAGCAGCAGTAGCAGTAGTAGTAGTAGTAGCATCAGCAGCATCAGCAGCATCAGCAGCTGTAGCAGCAGAGTAGCAATAGTAGCAGTAACAGTAGCAGCAGCAGTATCAGTAGTAGTAGTAGTAGCATCAGCAGCATCAGCAGCATCAGCAGCATCAGTAGCTGTAGCAGCAGCAGCAGCAATAGTAGCAGTAACAGTAGCAGCAGCAGCAGTAGTAGTAGCAGTAGTAGTAGTAGTAGTAGTAGTAGTAGTAGTAGTAGCATCAGCAGCATCAGCAGTATCAGCAGCATCAGCAGCTGTAGCAGCAGCAGCAGCAATAGTAGCAGTAACAGTAGCAGCAGCAGCAGTAGTAGTAGCAGTAGTAGTAGTAGTAGTAGTAATAGCAGCAGTAGCAGTAGTAGTAGTATTAGCATCAGCAGCATCAGCAGCATCAGCAGCATCAGCAGCTGTAGCAGCAGCAGCAGCAATGGTAGCAGTAACAGTAGCAGCAGCAGCAGTAGTAGTAGCAGTAGTAGTAGTAGTAGTAGTAGTAGTAGTAGTAGAAGTAGTGAACTGCATTCCTGTTTGACTTTTAAATACTTTCACTCTGGCCTGACCCAGTTGTTTTGTCTTCTAAAGTTACTAATGGACATATTTCCTTTCAAATGCTATTATTACTGAGGATAAACTTTATGATCTGGGAAACATCCGTATAGTTCATTAACGGTTACGAGTCTCCTTGTGATTTAGCACTATTTGTATTTAATATAACTAACATCGATATGAAATATGCATATTGTGGATCGACTTAAATTGTGTGTGTTCTTTGAGTGCTACCTTTCCTGATCGACTTTTATATCTACATTTAACTATATCACATTTCAACTATCCACAGGGTTATAACACATTCGTCGGTGAAAGAGGCACACAGTTAAGCGGTGGTCAGAAGCAGAGAGTTGCCATTGCTCGTGCCATCGTGCGCAACCCTACAATATTGCTCCTGGATGAGGCAACATCAGCCTTGGACAACGAGAGTGAAACCATTGTACAAAAGGCATTAGACACGGTAATTGACAATTAAACAGAGTAGGTGTAAAGCACATCAATCTCTGAAGCTATAAAAGATTAAAAAAATCAAACAAAAAAGGGTGTTTCTCCCAAAAATACTCGAGGCAAATGCCGAGGTAGTTTGTCAAGCCGATGAATGTGTATATAGCTATTAAATGCTATCTGCAGTATTCAGACGTTCAAAAATATTAAAATTATATTATTTTAGATAGACACCCTCCCCCCGCCGGCTAGTTTATTTAAATTGTATATCCTCAATAACATCCACTGCCAATACGTAACAATATAGGGGTTCACCATATGAACTCGCTTAGCCCATACCATTCCTAGAATCTAGTGCGAGGTGCAATACAATTCAGTTAGACTATTAGTATTTAGGTTTGTTTGTATGTTGTTTTACGTCATTTTCAACACATGTAAGGTTATAATGGTAGATTTGTTTTGTGGTGGAGGGAGACCATCCACCTTTTCTGTGTAGAACCAGTACTTTACACCTCCCGCCATCTGTAATAATCGATACTTCCTCAGGCGAGAAAGTTTACAACGCAACGTCGTTAACCACTCGGCCACGGAGACGCCTCGGTTTACAGTGCAATCAGTCATGCGGTATATATTTTTAAATCCCCGAACAATATCAGCGGATAGAATCCTTCGTTCATTTCGTCAACACTGATATATAATACAAGGCTGGTATTAGAACTCGATATTTGGTGCTTTCTTACAATATTATGCAATCCTGTCTTGCTATAAATTAACTATGCAATGCTCTCCAATAAATGTTTATCATTGTTATATTTAACAAACTATCGAAATAGGCTCGGAAGGGTAGGACCACGTTGATAATTGCTCACCGGTTATCAACAATCAAGAACGCAGACCTTATTATTGTTATTGCGGATGGTATGGTAGTTGAACAGGGAACGCATGACGGGTTGATGAAGACAGGTGGTTTATATCAAGATATGGTAAAGAATCAGACGCAACATGATACGGTGGATGAAGGTTGGTGTTCTATTCAATTATACAGTAAACGGTCAATTTATTCCAGTCACCATTTAAACCTATCTCAAACCAACTGAAACAGAGATGATTCTTTTTAAATAATTAATAGATACATATATTGAAAACAAAACCGAAACAAAACCACATCTAAAACAATCTAAATAGGGGAAATTCTTTTTTTATTGCTGCAATTTTTTTGCTTTTCATAAAATTACTTCAGATTGAGGTTTGTGTATACATGAGATATAATAAATACTGAAAAGGTGATCCCTTGGAAGAAACAAAATCAAACAAGGGAGAAAAGTAGTAGACTCGGTTTTATTGTTCATGAGAGGTAATTATAAGATGCCACACCTCTAACGCCTCCTAGCACCGGCTTAAGCGATATTCCACTTTAAAGCAACACAGAATGGGCTTGGTGATCCCAAAGAACCAGTAAATAATAGCACTACTGATCTGTAGTCGGGGCGACCTTTTACGGCCGCCACACAGCACTAAACAAACGCTAGTGTGAATGTCAATAAATACTGGACAGACGATCCCTTGGAAGCAACAAACACAAACAAGAGAGTAAAGTAGCAGACTCGGTTTTATTGAGTCTGTTTATGAGAGATAATACATTATGATGATGCGTTTCAATATAAAGGCCATAATATGAAATTAAACATTTGAATTGGATATTCATATATATGTCTATTGAAAGGTTGCTTAGCATTCCACTTATTGATTTACCCCCAGCCACGCACTAAAATTGCAACGGAGAATTCTGGATTTTAAAGTTATTGCAATTAATGGATCTATCAGAATGTAAAAACATAAAGGTAGAATTGTCATAAGCAATTTAATTGAACTCTTAGGCGTAAATACTTATATTACGATCGACAATGAAGAATTTGGGAAATACATAGACTACTGTATTATTCTAAAATTCATATAAATATCCATGTAAGCATTCCTGTATAAGTGGAACTAGTGTTCTGGTGGTTGTAAAACGTCACCCTGAATTCGAATCAGTAGTGTTATTATTTATTGGTCTTGTGGAGTCTTCGCGTGCTATTTTTGTGACTTTAAACTTATAAACTTTGTAATATACATGATCACTTTCATACTATCTGTATTAAACCTGTTAGAAAGTTTATCAAAATAAGTTATGACCCTATCATTTTGCAACACACTACATGTTTAGTGGTTGACCCATTTACAGTTCGTCACTATGCTTTTCTCTTTGATGATACTATGACCGGACAGAGTGTGAACCTTATTATGACGTCTACTTAAATCCTAAAAGGGATGGTAATGTTTGATGTTTGTCTTCAATCTTGTCGTGCTCTTAAAAATGTTTATTTTGTTGTTGATCTGGCACCTGCCAAGTCCAGAGTTACAGTTACCATAAACTTCGCAAAATCTTTGCAAAATTGTATTATCGTAAACATGATCTTCTTTCCAAATATTAAAGTAATTTAAGAACTCTTCTGCGACAAGGACTATCACAACCTGACATCTATGGTGACGTGATTTACAAACTTCGTAAGATCCTTGGTCCTGATCACTTTCATACTATCTTTGTTAAACTTGTTAAAAGGTTTATCAAAAGAGGTTATGCCATTTGCAACGCACTGCATGCTTTGTGGTGGACCCATTTACAGTTCGCCACTATGCTTTCCTCTTTGATTGTGCGATGACCGGACATGCTGTGGACCATATGATGACGTCTACCTAAAGCCCAAAAGGACGGTGACGTTTGATGTTTGTCTGCAGTCTTGTCTTGTCGTGCCCTCAATGGTGTATTCTCTTGTTGCTCTGGCTTCTGCCAAGTCAATGAGTACCCACTTTGTGGCTTTCTAGGCTATTGTCTTTTTGTATTTATATAAACACGAGCATCTTTGTGTTTTACTTATATTCCCTATTAATGCTGCCTTGTTGGTTAGAGAATAGTTCATGGCGGGGATTTCTTTATTTACACCGTCCCGTTTATTGGGTTGACAGTAGGGTAAGTGTGAGGTTTGGTGCACCCTAGAACCTAGTTTAAACCCCCAGCGGTCTTTTTTGCCACTGACCATTCTAAGGCGGTAGCCCTATTATCAACCCTTTTGTGTTTGTGATGTCGTATTTGGCCTTTTCTTCATCTTTAAATTTGTTCTTTGTTTCTGTGTGTGTTTGTGGTTGACTGTCGTCCATGAATGCTGCTTTTCCTGTTCGATTTTTATATCTGTATTTGTGTTATATTGCCTATTAATGCTACCTAATTTGTTAGTCCGTTCCAGTGCGATACCCCTACTGTTAGCCCTTTTATGAACTGATTTCTCACATTTTACTTTTGTGTATGTTTTTAAATGTATATATTTGCATGTAGTTAGTTATTTTCGTGTTTTTTTTATGGTTGTCTTCACAGAAGGATATTATTTCAGTTTGACGTATACAAATCGCCTTCTCAGTAAAATATTTGCAAATAGCATTTATATTTTGTACACTGTATCTAATTGAAATATAGTACCATTGACGTTTGTAAAACCGGAAATCCCTAGTGGCAAAACACATAATGGTCATTGGTACTTTTGTTTAAACTATACATGCATGCATAATTTAATTTGGGCAATATGAAATATACTCACAAATACATATTTAACACAGTTCATGTAACTACGTATATTTTATTTAGCTTTTACCATATATATTAGACGAGCGCTTCCGACCCAATGTGGCCTCTTGTTTATGTATATACACGTTTTCTATCGACAGAAAGCCTAGAAGTTTCATTACTTGGTATGAAAGAAAGAGGCAACGTAGAACAACATATATTAGACGTTACAAACATAGATCAAACACTTAACAGTGCACAGATTATCAGGAGCGCAAAGAACACAGAGGTAATGACTTAAAATCTCTATCCCGCCATCAACAGGCACATTTTACAGCAGATGTACACCGTTTCTAAACCTACTGACGACGAGGTATATATATATATATATATATATATAACTTACATATTTTGAGAATCCAAACTCGATAGACACAATATAAACAGTTTTAACCAGCCAGACCAAAACCCAAAACTGGAGCGTCGAATTACGTGTTACCAACTGATCATTCATTTTACGCATATTCAAACACGGGTGTTTTAAGAATCCGTGATTTTTTATTTTATTTTAATCAGCACATATACACTGAACACTTGGACAGAGTTTTGATAAACGGTTTTGTAGTGTAATCTTGCCGTTAGTTTCTTTAAACAATTGTGATATAAATATATGTTATTGTTTTTATTGTACCTTAAATGCAATCGTAACTCTTTACCTCACTTCTTTCTCAGTTAGGACTTATATTACTGTTATAATGTTCGAAGCATTTGTATATTTTCATAATTTGTTGTTAGCTGATTGAAAACAAACTACTGCCATGCTGTGTAAATAACGGCTGTCCTAAAAGTAGATATAAAAATCGAACAGTCAACCACAAACACACAAACAAACAAAGAACAACTATATATAAAGATGAATAAAAGACAAGATAAGACATCACAAACACACAAGGGTTGACAATAGGGCTACCACCTGGAACGGTCAGTGGCAAAAAAGGCCGCTGGGGGTTTCAAACCAGGTTCTAGTGTACACCAAACCTCACTTTTACCCTATTGTCATCCCAATGAACGGGACAGAGTAAATAAAGATATCCCCGCCAGGTTATAATCGCTAACAAACAAAGCAGCATTAATAGGCAATATAAGTAAAAAACACATAAATGATCATGTATATATAATATAACAAAAAACAGAGGCCTAGACAGCCATAAAGTAAGTACTTATTGACTTGGCAAAAGCCAGAGCAACAAGAGAACAAATAAGTTTTCTTTCGTTCCAATCCTTTACTTCATATACTGTTAAATGTATTTATGCACGAATTCGAAATAAAATATGTTTAAACCAAGAGAACAAACCGTTAAGAGTACGACAAGACAAGATTAAAGACAAACATCAAACGCTACCGTCCTATAAGGATTTAGATGGACGTCATCATAGGGTCCAAAATCTGTCCGGTCATCACACAATCAAAGAGTAAAGCATAGTGGCGAATTGTAAATGGGTCAATCACTAAACATGCAGTGAGTTGCAAAATAATAGGGTCATAACCTCGTTTGATAAACTTTTAAACAAGTTGAATAATGATTGTATGAACGTGATTATGACCAAGGATCTTACGAAGTTTGTAAACCACATCACCATAGAAGTCACTTTCATTTCTAGTTCACGCAAGTTACACACTGCATGTATATATTTACATGTTGATGCACATGTAATAATTCTTATTATGTTTGCAATTAAGATTTTGCGTTTTTTCTGTTGATTATAATTTTGCTTAAATCTATAAATTTCATTGTTTGATTTAAATAGTAAATGTTATTAATGGCAATGCTAAACTAGAGTTATCGTGGAACAGCACAACGCGAATGTTGGCTTTGTTCGAGTACAACACATTATACTCTTGATATACCACCAGAAAAGGAGCAATCTTTAAATATGAAATAGCATGGCTATCTCCACAAACAATATTAACATATGAAAAAAAAGGGCATTATAACAGCGGAATTAAGTGATGGTATCGGTGATGATTGCTGCCCTTTGTACTTTTAGCAATAAAAAGTAAGAAAGAAAGCATTTATGAAAAATAAGGCACAATGTATTGCTGGTCGGGGAGAGGGTTGATTACAAACCCCGACTGCAAATCAGTAGTGTTATTACTTAATGGTCCTTTGGGATCATCAAGCCCGATCTTTGTGGCTTTACAGTAGACTATCTATCGCGTAAGCCGGTGCTAGGAGGAGTGAGAGGTGTTGCACTTTACATTACATTACCTCTCATGAACATACTCAAAACAACCGTGTCTGCTACTTTTATCTCTTGTTTGTGTTTGTTGCTTCCAAGGGAACACCTTTTCAGTATTTATTGATAGTAGAGATATGCACATAGTATACACTTTGTGCCTATGAACAATATCAACAACACAGAATATTGTAAAAAAAAAATGAGGGCATGTAATATTTGGAAGGGGATAGTGATGACTGGGATAAGCAGATGTATGCTCTATGTACTCATTAATAAAATGAAAATATGTACAACATATTGTAAACCAAACATTGTGGGATTTCTGTATGTTTGGTGTAACACAGAAAAAAATCAGATACGGAAAATTATGAGTCCCCTACCAGTGAAACCACCTATCATGCATACCATGCATTGTCCATTAAGCATTAATCCACAATCGCAATATCCAGTAATCTTATACATGAATAAAAAAAATCGAACGGATCTTTTTATACGTGTATAATTATATCATTACCCTTAAAACACATGTACACATTTCTAAAACATATCTCGAAGCGATAAACCAGAATCACAAGATCCAGTAATCTAATATATGACAAATGTCCACCAAGAGGCCGTATTGGATCGAAAAGAAATTGAACACATGCATAACCCCCTAATTACTCTTATTACACATGTAAAATTAAAAAAATATCTTTAATCCATAATCGCAAATTCCAGTTTTGAGAGATAAAATAATAAGAGTGGTGTTGGACCCGAACTGAAATTTCTGTACACGTACCTAAATCCTTAGGATGGGTGGATTGAGAGGAGTCTATGACCAATATTGCATAGTAATAATAACTGTAAAATATACGGCCAGTAACAATATATTGGATGTTTACCTTAACCAGAATTATTGCATATTGTATATGATATGTTAAGTTGGGCTCTAGTGTGAGCCCTTAACTCATTTGAGCCTAAAATACGTATGTATCCATCTAGGTAACGATGTCAGGAATTCCACACCAACATTTGGTTGAGCTAAGACAAAACGTAAGAAATATTGATATATGCAACAGCTTACACGTAAACTTTGATCTCCCTTTATTGAACTTTTTAACTCGGCTTTGACTGGAATTCTGAATTTTATAGAAGACAGAATTACTTATACAACCCTCTAAATAAGACTGTAAGGAAGCCCATGACCAAATTTGGTTCAGCTACGACAAGAAATGTAAGAGATGTAGACCAGTAAACACAGCTTACAAGCTAAACGCGATGTGAAATGGACGCCGACACTGGGATTATAACATAAGCTCCTTATTCCTGCATTAGTCAAGCTCATTATTTCCAACATTTCCTATTTTAGTTATACCCACAGTATCTCCATAAAGTTGATAAAGTAAATAACATGCTAATTATGTCAACAATATACTGGATGTATACCTTAACCAGAACTGAAACATCGAACAAACTATTTTAAAGATTCTTTCAACTATTACAGTAGAATAGTATGGAATACAATTCCTTTACATATACGTAACATCAATAGCCTTAATTCGTATAAATACAATTTAAAACAATTTCTTTTCCAAAAACAGAATAAAAACTAGCTGATATTACTATATAATTATGTCGCTGTTGTGTTGTTGTTATTTTATTTTTTTTCTTGAGTGAAACTGGCACTGAATGCATGTAATTGCTTAAATATCCTTCATATATGACACTATGGTATTGATATCTTGATTATGAATTAAGAATATTATGAATGTATTAACCAATGAGTGTTTGTCGGAGTTGTAGTATTGTTGTGTATGTGGATGTTTGCGTGTTTGCGCATGAGAATGAATGTTTTTATATGTATTTATAACTTTTATAGCATTAGTGTTCGAAGGCCACATTGAAAATAAGTGTATGTATTTTATATGCATAACTTAATGTGTTTTAACCTTCGTTAAATAAAGAAGTTAGTATTATTATTATTATTATTATTATAAACAGCATTGTGTTTGAAATAAAACTAATACAGCTATTTAAGGAAGAAGAAGAGGAAGTTCGTGAAGAGATCATGCCCAAGTTTTCCATGAAAAGAGCGCTGAGTATGAATTCTCCTGAATGGTACTATATTGCTGTTGGTTGTTTATTCGCCGTCATAGTTGGAGGTCTTCAACCATCATTAGCATACTTGCTTAGTGAATACTTAAAGGTAAATTTATATTTTTAAGGAGTAAACATGTATAACCCAGATTCAGATATGATATTAAAAAAACTAGATGTGATCCCGTTTTGTATTTTCCTATGTTATTAATGATCTATACCAACTCGAGTCAGATGAAGTAGGACTCCATCATTACATCTTCTGAAACCCAGAAAGGGGAGTTTGGTTCATTGGGCCGTTTTGACCGTCCCAACTCGGTAACCCTGTCTTCACCACTCTTTGTGTTGTGCATTGTCCTTTCCATCGAATAGTTAATTTGCTCTCTGTTTGTGGTATAGTGCTGATCTACGATGGCATTGCGTTTGGGTGCTGTGATTTCTATAGGACCATTCTTTTTTCTGATCTATAATACTAAAAAGATAACATTAGCAACGATTTCTCAAATATTGACCTTCTTAGCTGATGACTCGGTACGTCAATGCAGTCGTCCCGTTTAAAACGTCCCTTTATGATTTCAAGTTCGCTGTTGTTTTCTTGAAAAAAAATGTTATTTTCTAATTTCTTTAGACATATTTTGTAGGTTGAGGTCAAAGTCATACCGTACCGTAGTTTCCGTAACATAACGGGAATAGCAGGTGCGTGGTACGGGGTATAAAGAAAGTAGAAATGAATAGGTTAGCTTAGTGTAACTAACGAGATTTATATATGATGGGAAATAAAATAAAATCAGAAACATAACGGAAACAAAAAAGATAACATTAGCCACGATCACAAAAATAGGTCGTCTTTGCTGAGGATTTGGGACACCAGAATATCAATCCAGTCGTCCCGTTTAAAACGTCCCTATACGGATTTCAAGTTCTCTGTGGTTTTCTTGAAATTGTTTTTAATTTTTTAATTTCGTTTATAATAAACATATTTTGTAAGTTGAGGGTAAAGCCGTACCGTAACGTACATTCTGAAACATAACGGAAAGCGCAGGTACGCGGTACGGGGAATAGTCAAAGTAGTAATGAATAGTTTAGCTTACTGTAATGAACGAGATTTATATAGGATGTAAAATAAAATAAACTGGACCAAATATGATAAGTGAAATACTATTATTTAAATTTAGGTGTTCTTATGCAAATTTATGATAAATATATTGTATACATATTATGTGTTTTGTCCGGTGGCCTGTATCACTAATAAAATATTGAAATATTGAAATATATTATGTATAGATGTATTTTATATAAATGAAAATGATAGTTTATACATATTTTATCGATCTGTCATCATGTATGTCTATGCTAAAATTGAGCTGTGGAAATTATTGTTTCTGACATCGCTCGAGATGTTACTAAATGGAAAGGGTAACAAAAATCTCCATTATTGGTATACATTTTGCTGATAATTCATATATAGCTGGCTGTCTGCTGTCTAATATGTGTGAATCTCTCTTGAAATCTGCCTAAGTGTTTGTCACACCTTCAAATTACAATTTAACATGTAATTTAGTTAACTTCTTGGCCATGTAATTGACCCCATGTCTGATATTTATTTAATAATGTTGATTTAATAGTATTACATCTTTATTTATGAAACTGTTACAATTATGTTCGCCGGAATGTACGGTACGGCACTGATTATATTATCTAATAACATCTGATAGATTTATTACCTATATACATGCTAATTGTTCTAATATACGATATAAATAACTGGATTAACATTTGATTTTGTCTCTTTATATGTTATACATCCTACTTATACTGGTAATTTCCTTTAGTTTCGTTATACTAAGCTAAACTATTTATTTCTTCTTTCGTTATTATCCGTACCACGCATCTGCTATTTCCGTTATAGTTCGTACGGTACGGTACGGCTTTTAACCCCAACCTATGGTGTATTACAGGCGTTACGTCATCTTCATGTCGGCTATTTTCGTCTAATAATTTCCGACAAACTCCGAATCAGTTCGTGAATATTAATAGGTCACGGAAAACTCCTTAATTACAATTTTGGCCACGTGTTTCAATAAAATGAGCTGTCTAACCTGTAAAATCGATTTTTAAAATGTTGACTATTTTAATTCGTCAAAACCGTGTCCAATCATGAAAAATATTGTGTCCGATATAAACTCCTTTTCATTGTAAGTTATTTCTTTTCCATGTATTGTACTGCTAGTGCAAAAATGTACCATCGCCTTCAAGCACTTGCTACGTTTCTGCACAAACGACACAGTATTTCCAATAATTTTGCAAAACATATTAGATAACTTTTTCTATGTTGACAATATGTTTATAAACAGACGTGATTTCAAATGTACGTTATGCTTCTTTGGTCAAGTAATTCCGTATGTTTTGTGATGTAGTGATTATTATTTGCAGTTTGTACTATTTTCCACCTTATTTCTCTTTAAATATAGGGCGACTACAATTCACATGTGTGTTTATTTACACTACTTTACAAACATTTCCTCAATCAAGTTATTTCTTTACCATGTATTGTACTGCTAGTGCAAAAATGTACCATCGCCTTCAAGCACTTGCTACGTTTCTGCACAAACGATACAGTATTTCCAATAATTTTGCAAAACATATTAGATAACTTTTTCTATGCTGACAATATGTTTATAAACAGACGTGATTTCAAATGTACGTTATGCTTCTTTGGTCAAGTAATTCCGTATGTTTTGTGATGTAGTGATTATTATTTGCAGTTTGTACTATTTTCCACCTTATTTCTCTTTAAATATAGGGCGACTACAATTCACATGTGTGTTTATTTACACTACTTTACAACATTTCCTCAATCACGCGATCTATTCATCGCAAACACCGCTCCATTTTCCTCCTTTCAGCGGTTTTTTGTGCATCTCTTACAAACCACGTTTCTCCCTCCATCTTCTTATCCGCGCATGTGCGTGTCCATTTCTAGTATTTATATGTTTTTCTCCAATTCCAGGTATTTACTATGCCTCCAGACGAACAAGACTCATTTTCGCATATGCTAACTGGAATCATACTAGGCATTGCTGTCTTCAATACGATAATCAGAATAGTCATTGTACGTATATTGAACGCTCTGTGTAAACTTATTATACTATTATACTATATATATATATATAAACTATATAGGAATCACGTTGTCCGTAACGTCCCGTCTTGTCGCGTAACACATTTTGTCCCGTCGCGTCGCGTCTGGTTTTCAGTACACTGCTTAACCTCATTAATTCAATGCGCGTAAGAATAACACGTAATTTCGTGTTAATTTTGTTATCCTACTAGACATTGTATTGTTTCACAAGGCAGCATAAACGTTCACTGCAAATCCATAAATTGGACAGCGTAATAGTTGGACCTATGATATAAAAGTCGTGGGTTCGATCCCTGCCAAAACCATATGTGTTGTTTTCCCTGAGCAAGACACTGTATCTGCATTTGATTTTAGTACTGGGTCTATTCATCAAATTTTTGCACAACACTCAGACTCAGATTCAAAATCTTATTTTTTTTGCCTTACCGGTATGGGTAAGAATTGTGATTTTCAGACATTTTCTGTTCAATTACCTTTAAAAAGAGATTTTGAGTCGAGTCCGATTCTTGTGTTCAAAAGTTGGATAAATATTAGGCCTGGTTCTACTCAACCCGATATCACTGAGCCCGATATGTAAAGATATCGGTGGTACATTCTCAAATACTTTTCGTCCCATCAACGCAATAACTCCGTAAGTGCACTTTGGTAAATTGTTCAGGAGAGACAAAAAACTGTTTTTTTCCTTAACAATGGTACATATAAAGACACTGCCTTAGATTTAAGTGTAATATACCTTTACTATGGTCATTCTTTTATGATATTTAAATTAAAACTATTTTTAAATGAGTTAATGATAATAATTAAATCATAGTGACTTTATGCGCTGAAAAGTTCAACGTAACAACTGAAAAAGTCAACGCAACAACTGCATTTTGCTAAGTTTAATAGTCTTAAATGCTGTTTGTGAATAATTGAGCTGGATATTATTATAAATACCTAACTTGCATTTGTAGTTGCTTATGATTTAAGTCTATATAGCTTAACATATAAATAGTTCAGCCATAAAATTAAAAAAATTGGATTCAGACCTAAAATGTATGGCCATGTCGTAAAAAATGCTAAAAAAATCACAGTTTATTTAATGGCAATTCTATATTGTAAGGGTAGTACATACAAAACTGATTCATGGCTTTTTCCAGGTGTTTTAGGAAAAAGGACCCTTGTAAATGACCAAACTGGGATTCTTTTCTTCGATAAAATGGCCAATAGGGAATTGTTTACGTCAACATCTTGTAAGTTGCGATGAGGTAATAGCCTAATAGGTACAGTTAGGAACACTATTACATCAATAACATACTACTTATGTTGATTAGTATGTAACATAAAGGATGTATCAGTACATTACATGTACAAAATACACTAATTTGCATTGGGAACGGGTCCTAGAAAAAGGCCTGTGAATCCACGTTATTGCAAGATATTGTAAGTTATGCCATGTAACTTGATAATCAGATATTGGCAATTATAACATCTAAAGGGGCTGGTCAATAATGAATAATCATTTTAACTCCTTATTAAACATGTAATTTTTGCATTCACTTGATACTTTCTGAAGGGAAAAAACTTCCAATTTCAAGTAGACTTCATTTTTCAAGTAGGACGAGCTACTGCATACATGGAATTTGCAATTCACTACCAGCGTTTAAAATATAAAAAAAGTATAAATGCTGAGAATTTGTATATCAGTTCTTAATTAAGCAATATTTCAGAAGGATTAGTATTAGCATTGCAATCACTTCACTCATAGAAGTATTTTCTTTTCTTCTGAAAAATGTTTTCACATTTCACTCAAGAAAGGTTTTCTATAAGGTTAATCTGACACAGTATTTATATGATTTTATAGCATGGCACCTATGACAGCTTGTACAAACTGATAAGTAATAGATAGAGTATGGTGTGTGTGTATAAGCGTTTATTTATCCTCGCTGTATTGCACTAAGCATTTTAGCGAGCAGACCTCGGTTTAAAGTCTCATCCGAAGGACTGGAAAGGTAGGAAATACTTTTATGAAATATTTCGGTAATTAACCCAAATTTGGTCCTGGCTGGGATTGAACGCACGATCCCTGGGTTACTAAGCCGCGATGCTAACCATTACACCACGGCGCTACCTTATGGTGTCATTGAGTTGGTGTCATTGAGTTGGTTAATTTAAACATCGAGATGGGTGTAGCCCATCAAGGTGTTTAAATTAACCAATGAGATGAAACCATACTCTGTTTTAGCATGTCCATTTCAGCTCCCTGCCATACTCTAACTTCCAATAACTGGTAGTTGCGACACATTAATTTTATACATTTTTAAAAGTCATGATACACAATTGGAATAATCTTTTTGGTACAAAGTTTACAGAAATTGGTGGGGTATCTTTCCATCACATAACTTGCGATGTGAGAGTATAATAAAACCATGACAAAAATATCATAATACAGTTTGAGTGTAATAAACATGGAAAATAAATAAGGTCAAATCATCACATTTTGGCCTTTTCTGTTCAGGTCAGTGTACAGATTTCCAAAACTGGTAATTCCGGGGTTACGGAAATCAGTGAAGCAGTTCTGACTGTTTAGAGTGTTACAGAGAAGACTAAAGCAGCTACATTTATAAATGTGTATTTCATGTGGCATTTTTGGAGTATGTGGTAAATAGAATCTCGCTTTCATGCCTATTTAATACTGAATTTACTAAACTTATTGGATGCAATTTTATCCATTTTGTTTAATAAATTTAATATTAGAATGGCACTCTTTTATTTATAGGTTCTGGTAGCTTTGAATGTTTACTTACACATGGCATCAGACTTACTGTTAGGGAATACCATCATGGTCTTACTTGATGGTCATCATGTCAGTTGGATCAATTGTCCAAGTTTCTAGGGGATGTACATTTGACATTCATGCCCTCAATGGCAGTGTCTAAGTTCTTAAATCACCGAAGTCAGTTCATTGCCAACTGAGTAACATTATAGGTTTTATTACATGATTTGCTTGTTTGTTTGTATGGTGTTTTATATCATTTATATATGACGGTCAATTTTATTTTTTGGTGGTGGAAGCAGACCACCCACTTTACTGGGTAGAACCAGAACTATACACCTCCCGCCATCCATAAGAATTGACTTTTCCTCACTAACATACATGATCCGGGAAGCTTGTATGACCAAGTCCACTGAGCAGTTTGTATTGTTGGTTGCACATTCAATGGTGGAATGAACATATTACTCTGTTATACACGACGTTAATCTGAACTGAACAGTTAGGTTCAACTTATTTATATTACATTGATTGTAACAAAAGCTCTATGAACTTATTTGAATCACTCTTTATGTCTTTCTGGGTAGAACCAGTACTAAGCAAATGCAGATAAAGTGTCTTGCTAAGGGACACAACACATAATTATGGTTATGGCAGGAATCGAACCCATGACTTTTCGGTCAAGGGTTCAATGCTCTACCACTAGACCACAGCGCTCCATAAAACAGTTAAAAGAGTACAGTGTAAAGTCCTTATTTTGGTAGCAGCCATATTGCTTCCAAAAGCATATAAACACCTTAGGATTCCCTTTTTGCAATTATTTAATTCCAAATATATGAAAAGCCATCACCTGACCCCATAGAGTAAATGGTTAAGTTAAAGTTGCTTAACTTGGGTGCAGAGTATAAACTTGATGCATAGCATCATGGGGTTAATTGTTGCAGGTCAAAACAAATACTAATATGACTTGTCTTAATGTCTGAGTAATTGGTTTATCAATAATAAATAATTTGACCTCCGGTCTTAAGTAGATTTTCACAATCAAGCATAGTCCTCACCATCACCTGTACACAGCTTGATGCCACTAAACCAATTTAAATTACAATTTGTTTGTAACAGGATTAATTATATTACACAGACACAAAAAACACATGCACATTTTCTTTCTATGAAACTGGATAGCATACAGGTAGTTCATATCTATGAAGTAGATATTAAAAAACACTGGTAATTATTTTCTGTTATCATACCTACCTCAAGTAAAATTGTTAAATTCGTCTCTGAAACATTTCCCCTATTAACTGCTACACCATTATATGCACACAAATGAATCAAAAAGTCTTAAGCACAATGTTGAACATGCTGAATTTCCATAGACGGACCATGAAACACTTTCAATTATTGCCCGCTAAATACACTGTTACATGCACACAAATGATGAGCGTTCGTTTAGAAAAACTCAATGTATACATATAAAATTATAATCTTTGCTTTTGCTGTTGATTAAAGTGTAAAAACAATCTGTGTAATGTTTTATTTTAAAAGAATGTTTAGTTTACAAGAATATTCAGCAGAACCAATTTTTGTTGAAATGTATTTTTCAGTATAATAAAATAAATATTACATTCCTGTGAGATTGAGTGAATATTCTATTATTCAATAAGGATAAAACCAATATCCAGTATAGTATTCTGTTACTACAGATAAAACACAGGCAATCATATTTATATTGTCAAAAACAAAATGACAAATATTTTTGTCAATTTCTAATTAACAGTTCCGTTGTAAAGATGTAAATTGCTCAAATATAACTTAATCTTAATAATCACACTAAAATTTAATATTCTTTCTTCTTAATCTGTGGTTTTAGAGCTCAATATCAACCTGTGTTGATCAGTGATTTAAGTTTTATTTTGGGGGAAAATTGTAAAATGTTTCCTTTTTTGTATGAATAATATATATTTTATCAGCTACATAATGAATTAAAAACATTATGACATCATATTAATTTAGTGACATCACTGTCTTGTCACAAGTCATGATACTCAGATTAATTGAATGCAATAACTCAGTAAGTGCATTTACAGAGTTATTGTTAGTGCACTTACAGAGTTTTTGCATTGAAACATTCAATGCAACAACTCCGTACGTGCACTTATTGAGTTGTTGCATTGAACTTTTTCATGACTGCATATATTGAGTTGTGCTTCTAATGAAATAAAATCCCGAAAAGTGCCAAATCAACTCTAATCTTTTGATAGAACATGTATCTGAATGTGAGAGACCCATTTATGCAAAAAAGTGATTTTCTGAAAACGTGTCGCTTACGGAGTTATTGCGTTGATGGGACGTTTTGTTTTCTTATTGAATTTCGAATACTTGATTAGGTGGTTCCACTACTCCAGCCTTTAAAGGTTCTGAGTATTGTTTAATCACTCTTAGGATATGTTGCCTGCTTTTTAATTTAGCATTTTGACTGTTACCTGTGATACGTAGGCTTCATAACCTCTGCTCGCAGCTAAATTCTGTTTTGTTTATTTCGTCCATTGTTTTCTCGTTTAGGGCAAAGCGTTTTGTTAAAAACTGGGACCATACGCCACTGGCCATGGAATGGTGTGAACATATCGCGTTGAAGGTTCCATGTTCACCGTCATATGCATACCATCTTCAGTATGACTCAAATTTCTGTACTATGGACTTTTTAAATATTGAATTCTGCTCAACCCGGGGCTAGAGGGCAAACACTTTTCACTACCGTTCATGAACAGTCTCAATCAAACCGAGACTGCAATATTTTTTGCATTTATCGTGTTCGACGATTTGCAAATTTCTCTTTAAATACATTTTCAGGAAGACATCGAGAGTGATTAAACAGTCTTTTGTTACAATCGATGTCAAACAAATAAGTCTAAACTAATCGTTACATTGTGTATTATATACATAATTAATATTACACAATGTATACCGTTATGTAATATTCAATTCAGTCACAATATCCAAATTATTCAATGCACACCTAGCTTCATAAACATGTTATATATTGTATAGTGATCGTTAGTTTTAAATTAAGATTGAGTGGACGTATCACCATCACCCTCAATATAAAGACTTAACATACATGTATATTATTTCTTGCTGCATACTAATACATATATAAGTGATCTACCTTCGCCAATAAGTACTCGACAATACGTAGCAGTGTTAAAGAGGAATTAATTATTGTCATAATTGTTTCTTTTCACAGTCAGTTTGCTTCGTTAAAGCCGGGTCAGCATTGACAATGAGGTTAAGAATATTGACCTTCCAGGCATTTCTCAGACAAGTAAGAACCAATCTACTTATGGAAATTTAACGTCATGGTAAATAATTCAAATGCCGTGGCTTTTTTTTGCCACAGACCATTAAAATGCAGTAGTTTATTGTCAACCCTTTTATGTTTGTGACGTCTTACCTTGCCTTGTATTTATCCGTGTAATTGTTGTTTGTTTCGATTCGTGTTTTTGGTTGACTGTGGTCCTTCACTGCTTTTAATTCGACTTTTATATCTACTTTTATAATATCAAAAATGAATGAAAATACATGTTTTATTTCTAGGATATGTCCTTCTTTGATAATCCAAAGAACAGAGTTGGAATACTCACAACAAGACTGTCAACTGACGCCACTCTAGTACAAGGGGTAAGGCAATTAAGGTATTATGTATGTATGTATGTATGTATGTATGTATGTGTAAGTGTGTGCGTGCGTGCGTGCCTTTGTACGTGTGTATGTATGTATGTTATGTATGTGTGCATGTGTGTGTGTCTATGTCTATGTGTGTGTGTGTGTGTGTGTGTGTATGTGTGCGTGTGTGTGAAATGTATGTATGTATGCGTGTGTGCGTGTGTGTGCACGCGGGTGTTATTATTATTATTATTACCACCACCATTGTTATTATTATTAATTATTATTATTATTATTATTATCATCATAATTATTATTTCGATTATTATTTTATTATTATTTTATTATTATTATTATTATTATTATTAATTTCTTTATTATAACTCCAGGCTACAGGGTCTAAAATAGGATATACTATAGAATCTGGAGCGGTTCTATTAGCTGCTGTGATCATTTCTTTCCTATCTTCATGGAAACTTGCTCTCGTCGTTCTGGCGATTTTGCCCTTCCTGATCGGTGCAGGTGTGGTTCATGCAAAACTATATATGAGCGTTGCTAAGTCTGACAAATCTTCAATAGAAGACGCAGGACAGGTGTGTAGCTTTTGCATAAATACTTGACTCTAATAACTGACATATTAATGCTGCATTGTTGGTTAGAGAATAGTTCATGGCGGGGTTTTCTTGGTTTAAACATATTTTATTGCAACATTTACATTAGTTTGCAAAAGGGTTGGGCCACAAGTTCTACAACATTAGTTACGGCCCGTCCCTATACAGTTTGTTTACAAAATAAATAGTATGGCAGTTTTACAATCATAAAACATTTTAAACGAAAAGTATAGGAAATGCATTATTGAAGTTAACAGATATATGTAAAGAGAAAGGAAGAGGAGGAAAAGGACAGACAGTTAAAGACGTCTCGTAAGGGATCAAATGTGAACAAAGTGAGTTTCATCGAAAACGCTTGGTATCTTTAATATATTTTTGAACTGCTATAAACACAAGCTCATTATCTCTATCGTTCAGCTCTGTATTACCAGAACACAACTTATCAACACCTAACGGATGGAACGGTCGTGTCGAAATAAAGAGCGTACGCCTTTGTTCATTATATCGACAACACTTAAATAAGTAGTGTTCGACGTCCTCTCTTTGATCTCCACAGTCACAACTTGATGATAGGGGTTTTCTTTATTTACACTGTTCCGTTTAATTGGGATGACAGTAGGGTAAATGTGCGGGTTGGTGCACCCTAGAACCTAGTTTAAAACCCCAGCGGCCGTTTTCCCACTGACCGTTCCAAATCGGAAGCCCTACTGTCAACCCTACTGTCAGCCCTTTTTGTGTTTGTGACGTCATATGCTTTTATTATTACTATTGCCATTCTTGTTTGGTTTTTTGCGTGTTTTTGGGTTTACTGTGTTCTTTGAAACCTGCATTTCCTGTTCGATTTGTATACTTACTTTTAATTGTTCACAACAACATCAGTTTCGCAACTGTTTAGATAACAATAAAATCCATCAGCTCAAAACCTTTGCCAGACATACAGATCTCGGTCATTTAACAAGTTCATGTTTAAATCGTTTTCTCACTAAAACGCTAATTAAATGATTAACCAAGCATACTTTTATAGTTCACGGTCACATATAGTTTGCTTAGTGACTATGAAGTCTCATTTTATATTCAGCAATTTTGCGGAATGCATGTCTCCATAATTCCTCACTTATATAACAAAGAGATATAGAACGAATAACAATATGAGAACTTTCGGATAACCCTCGACCCACTTAGATCATGAACAGCAAGGAAAATATCCGCACTATGACGTTGAAAAATGAATACATGTATACCTATTCGATGCAATTTACTACGAATTTATACTTAGCACTGTAGTTAGTTTCTTTTTCCTCTCTCCAGCTATGCAGTGAAGTAATAGGGAACATTAAACTGGTTGCCTCCCTTACCAAAGAAGACACGTTTCTGAATAAGTATAACACCATCATAAGTTCGATTTGCAGGTATGTCACAAACGCAACTGTCAAACTAGTTTTTAAATGTTTACTGAAATATCTCGAATACATTGTCTTAATTCACAGCATTTGGCGATTAGAGATTGATCAAATATGATAACTATGCAAACATTTCACAGGTGCTGGATCTTTTTTTTCACAGAACGTGTTCGCATATTTCACACATGTGAAGAATCCGGCCGCATTCTTCTCAGAATTCAAACGCATTTTTCACATTACCTGGACATTTGTGTTTACCATCTATTTATCATATACCATGAAAACGCATTTTTCCACTCACGGAAAATACCCTAAAAAGATAACAAAATGTAGCCAAAACGCATTTTTCACACGAATTTTAATTAATAGCTATTTTTTCGGGAAGTTATGGTACTTGTAGCAGAAGTAAACTTTAAAATGTGATAAAAAATAACAATAAAATAGATATCTGTCTGTCCTTCCGTCCATACGTTCTCCCTTTCGTCTGCCTGTCTGTCTGTCTGTCTGTTGTCTGTCTGTTTGTCTGCCTGCCTATCCGTTGGTCCCTCTGTCAGCCTGACTTACTGACTGGCTGTCGAAATGCGGTGAGAAAAGAATGACTACAGAAAAAATACAAGCTAGTTGCAATTTTCAACATTAGATTAGAACCCTGACCTTTAAACAAAAGACCTGGATTGTGTACGTGACACATCTTTTCATTTAATGGAGAATTATTAGGTAAACTTAAGATACATTTGATAGTTAAGGCCGAACTTGAATAGTTCTGCTAATATTACATTAAAATCCTAACCATTAATTTCGTGACATCTATTACCTTTATCAGGCATATATTGTCGGGCCCGGTAGCGCTGCTGATAGCGCGTTAGATTGTGAATCCGGAGGTAGCGGGTTCTATCCATACCACCTCCCAGCAACGGTAACTGTGATGATTGACCTAGGATTTTTTTCGATGGTCTTTCGTCTCCTACCCTGTTTCAAGTGGGAAAGGTGTAACCACTTGCGAGGCCCTCCCAGGGGTTTTGGGGATCTGGGGAACATGGCCAATTCCTTTTAGGGATCTGGGGAACATTGTCAATTACTTTAAGGGATCCAGGGATCAAAGGTCATGTTTTAGGGATCTAGGGAACAGTGTCCTTGAGGGAAACAAATGAACAAGTACCTCATTTTACGTATAATTGCTATAATTTACTTTTAAAACATGACATTTGGACTGCTGATCACTGGTGACTGCTTTTGACGGCTTTCAGTATTACCTTTTATGACGGTTTTTAGTTGTGCCCATCGCTCAACTGAACGCTCTAACTTCCGAGAATATCAAATTTCCTGTTCAACTGAAAGCGTTTCCACGGCGATAAACATTTGCCATTTGTATCCATTTTAGCACAACTAATCACAGATCAGCTGAGCTGATGCTGTGGTGCGTCGTTCGTCTGTCTGTCCGTCCGTCCATAGTTTCTTTTTTTGCGGCGACTACTCGTCTAACTAATTGGTTGTTCATCAAACTTTACAGAAATCTTGCCCATAAGCTAGGTCTAGTTGATCCCTAACAAAATATCAGGTTGATTTGAAATCCAAGATGACCACCAAAGCTAAAAATAGATTATTAAACAAGAAATCAGCGGATTCACATGTCTCGCCAAACAGGGGAGGGACTTAAAAATAAAAAGGTCAATGATGCTTTGTCACGTTGTGATTGCCACTCAACATACAACTATAAGCAAGGTTTTAAAGGTCTAGTGCATACAGTTTGTGAAAAAGTGACCTAAACGCAAAAGTTGAACCTAAAAATTATTAAGTTATCGGCTCTTTGCTTGGAGGGTCAAGGTCACTTCCACATTTGCTTTGTCACGTTGCGATGTACTTCCAAGATACAACTATAAACAAAGTTTGAAAGGTCTAGTGTATACAGTTTGTAAGAAAATGACCTAAACGCAAAACTTGAATGTTGACGCCGCCGCCGCCGGAAAAGCAACACCTATGTCTCTTTTTTTCTTCGAAAAGGCGAGACAAAAAGAAGTTTGTAGCGACTACTCCTCCGAAACTATAAATATGTTTGTGGCGACTACTCCTCTAAAACTATTTGATGGTTGTTCATGAAACTTTACAGAAATGTTGCCCATAAGGTCTAGTTGATCCTACAAACAACAATAATTCAGGTTGATATGAAATCCAAGATGGCTACCAAAGCAGAAAATAGATTTTAAAAATGTAATTTTGTGGCGACTAGTTCGCATAATCCATAAGGGTATTGATTTGGAACCTTTAACAAATTGACTAGCATGACATAGTGATGGTCCTAAACAAAATTAATTTTGATTCGATATTAAACATGGCCACCCGTGGACATTCTTTTGATGGATTTGTATGAAACTTTACATGAATGTTGCTCTTAATATCTAATTTGAAGTGCTAAGTATCTGCGTTTACATAGAGTTATATAGGCAAAACTTTTGGGAATATTCTCTGAAACTATCTGATGGATTTTCATGAAACTTTACGTGAATGTTGATCTTGATGTCTAGTTGATACTAAGTAAAAAATCAGGTCTGTCGGGAATTCAAGATGGCTACTATAGCTAAAAATATTTTTTAAATATAGAAGTTTGTGGCGACTAGTACTTTTCAAAAACCACAAGTGTTATTGATTTTGAACCTATACCAAAATGACTGACGTAACATGTAGTTGGATCTAAACAAAATTCATTTTGATTCTACGTCAAACATGGCCTCCAATGGCCATATTTGATTACATATAGTTGTAAAGGAAAAATCTGTGGCTACTGATCCTCTAAAACTACTTGATGGATTACCATGATACTTTATAGGAATATTGCTCTTGATGTCTAGTTGGTTCTAAGTAAAAATCAGGTAAGCCGAAATTTCAAGATGGCCACCATAACTAAAAAAATATTTTAAAATACAGTTGTGTGGTGACTACTTTTCCAAAAACATAAGGGTTATTTATTTGAAACCTTTACCAAATGTATTGGCATGACATGTAGTTGGTCCTAAACAAAACTCATTTTGATTCAGCGGACATCTTTGTTTATAGTTATATATAGGAATAACTTGTGGCGACTACTCCTCTGAAACTACTTGATAGATGTTCATGAAACATTATAGGAATGTTGCTCTTGATGTCAAGTCGGTTCTAAGTAAATATCAAATTGCCCGAAACTTTAAGATGGCCACCACAGCTAAAAAAATATTTTAAAAATACAATTTTGTGGCGACTATTGCCTTTTTTATTATTTTATTTGACTTCAAACATGGCCACCAGCAGCCATCTTTGTTTACACAGAGTTACATGTGGCAACTACTTCTCTGATACAACTTGAAGGATTTTTATGAAACTTTACAGGAATGTTACTCCTATTACAAAAATGGTTTTCATTTGAGAAATATTGAAAATAAAATGTATTTACTCTGACAAAAAAGTATTGTTTAATGATTAACAAACCTAATGACAAGCATATAAAAGGTTATGATACCTTTCCAATGCCTAGCTTTTCAGATATATTTAGGAGAGCATTTCAAGTTCATGGACCTCTTGTTTCATCATCAATTGTTTTGTGAAAATGTAAAAAAAAAGTGGAGCCAAATACGTCAATACGAAGAATCTGAACGTTATAACTGTACCTGTTATTGTGGCTATATAAAAATGTCTTAGAAAAAAACCCAGAACTCTGGTGATTTTTATTATGATGTGTACATGGTAAAAGCAGTCAGAGAAGACTACAGTATACGTTTTACAATTCAGGGTTATTCATAGTGTCCGTCTCATGTGATTTGCCTCTAAATACCAGTTGAAATCGAACAAAATTATCCTACATGAGTTAGGAAGACATCTGAGTCCACCATGTTCTTCTTTCCTACCATTCAATTCTATTCTATGATATGACTGTTCTTCTTTCCTACCATTCAGTTCAATTCTATGATATGGCTGCTGGACTCAGATGTGTTCCTAACTCATGTACATGTAGGATAATTTGGTTCGATTGCAATTGGTATTTAGCGACAAATCACATGAGCCGGACCCCTGTGATTTAGGGAACTATGTTTAACACTTTTGGGGATCTAGGGAACAGTGTAAATACTTCTTGGGGAACTCTGGCAAATACCCTTGGGGATCTGGGGAACAATGGCCATTACTTTAAGTGATCTGCGGAACAAGGACCCCACCCCACATCCTGGGAGGGCCTCACTTGCGGTGACCATGATGTTAACGAATGGCCAAACAATCAATAAAAATTGTCCATGTATGACGGTTTTGCCATGCAAACTATATAAGAAACTTTGCTTATCTACGATACACTGTGACCTTGAGCGCAACGGAGAGAAATAGAATGTGTCGAAAGAACTGTATGTATGGTTTTCATATTTGCGGGGCTCAAACTCATGGTTGTGACGGTAAAGTGATTACAAACCAACGGTCTAAAACTTTCTTTACATACGTGTAAAAAGTGCGTTTCTGTTAAGGACGTATTTCCTAATATTTCCCATCGCTACTTGTGTCACTTGTGCAGTGTGGCGGTGGTAAAAGATCTCCCCGTGCATGTGATCAATGTTGTTATTTTCACCCATCCTATAGAGATGGCGACGTTCGACGTTGTTTAAGCGTGGTTTTGCGCTGTACTTTAAACAGTTTACACCTTATAAAAACATGAATTATATATTAAGAACACCACCTACTGACA
This sequence comes from Cyrtodaria siliqua, assembly GCA_037043455.1. NCBI lineage: Eukaryota > Metazoa > Mollusca > Bivalvia > Adapedonta > Hiatellidae > Cyrtodaria > Cyrtodaria siliqua. The sequence goes on from JAWPHD010007799.1 coordinate 114,241, forward strand.
GTTCCAAGTCGGTAACCCTGTCTTCACCACCCTTTCTGTTGTTTTTTTGTCTCTTTCATTGTATTAACAAGTCCTTGTTTGCAGTACAGTGCGGACCTACGATGCCATTGCGTTCGGACGCTGTGGTTTCTATAGGACCTTATATCTCAATTGTGGTCATTGAAAAAGCATGGGAATCTTGTTTATTTACTGACTGCATGCTCCACGACCGTTCAACTCAGGTATATAAATTGAGGCCCGCTTGTAGTTTTTTCTTTGTGTTACATTGCTATATTAGATATTGTCTTGGGTAAGAAAAGCTAAACACAACTTTGTAATTTAAAAAAGCATATTCATAATTTAGCTAGTTTAAATACAAACCTTGTCTGATATTTCTTTATTGTTTCTAGAGCAAAGCATTAAAAAAACAACTTGCTGTTGTGTGTTTATATTTTACTGCACACAAAAAGGCTTTATTGGGTGGGCCTCATAATCTGAATCAAAATTGAATATCACAATGTTCTCATGAAATTGCATGGCTAACAGTAATTTACAGTTCCCTATAGAAATTCTCACCCCCACCCCCACCCCTACCCACACACCCTCCCCACCCACCCCCAAATACAATAGGCTCGAAATATGTCCTAAAAAATCGCCAAAAAAAACCGAACTCATTTGTCACATTTGCTAAAATGCGACCGTATTCTTCACACGTGTGAAGAACTCGTTCTGTGAAAAATGAAGTCCAACACACAGGAAACAAATGGTCGATAAATTTACATTATTATAAGTCATATTATTTGCAAATATAGCTGAAACACTGTTAACCCACATACATGTTTTCAGACCTGTCAAAATAGTATTTCTTTTTGGGCGAATGTGACCTATAATATATACTCAGTTGCAAAAGAAACTGGACACTTTGAAAGTTTTACTTTACATCCTATCCTCTTTATCACGCGACGAACCTTAATGATTCGACCTATTGAAAAACAAATGGCAGTATGATATTGGCAATGGAATGATAAAAACTTTGGTACCAAACATGGCATATTCATTTTGGAATTTGTTAATTCTTAAAAATAATAATTATACAATTAAATCTAAACAAAACTCAGTGTCAACTTTCTTTTGCAATGGAGTATAGTACGTCAAATATAAGGCACATGCACGAAAACTACTACTAATTTATACTCGTTTGAGACAAGAGATAATGGGAACACTGAAGCCTATTAATACACTGTTTTTATGTGCCACAAAGAGCGTCTTTTTTAATTTTTTCATTGTTTTTGTCTTTTACATGTTCATTTCAGAAAAGCAATGAAGAGAGCGCTTCTTCTGGCCTTGATTCTTGGTATATCAAATTCTATGATATACTTTACGTATGCAGCCGCCTTTACTTACGGTGCATTTCTTATACAGTACGAAGGTTTGGATTTCAATCTCGTAATTAGGTAAACTTTTGGTGCATGATATGTTCTCATAATATTCTGAAAAGCGATGCTTTAAATACAGCCATAAATAAGTGTTCACACTAGTGCATGCTACGTGAAAGATAATTAGTATTTAGGATCTATTTCCAGCCTAATGTATTTGGGAGGGGAGAATATAAGAATCTTTCCTGGGTATCCGGTGAAGATCGGTAATTCCAAGCGAGCGTTGGAAACTGGATACCCATGATTGATTCTTTTTCTTGCATACCATTTATATTCTGTGAGTTGATGTCACCAATTACTAACGTTTTGCTTGTTTATTTACACAATGACGTCATTCAACTGTCATTTTTTATATCAGCGCGTGACTTTTATCTTCCCCAATGTGTAAGATCTGGCTCTCAAGCACCGCAATCTCTCCCAGAGGCCATTACATTGTGTATGTGTATGCAAGGAACGACAACTCTGGGTAGAGATCGCCAGCACCCATGCAAAACACGGATCACCATATCCGGTATGCAAGAAAATGTGTAAAATGAGGAAATTGTGGTATTCGTTATTTTTCTTCAGTTAATGAGGCCCTCACAATACAGCTCGTGCAGTTGTTCTCCTGTATAATTAAAAATTCGGGGACTAATTTCAGTCTGATAGGTTTATATGTTACCGGGTACAGATATGTAATGAAAAGTCAGTTGCAAACCGTGTGTCCTCGATAGTTTGGAGAGCAATAGCACGGTACACCAGCGGCCACAGTTTAGAGACAATGATGAGGTGTGAAAAACCGGCTCCATTTACTTCAAAATAATTAATTCTCTTGTACTTTGATAAGCAAACAACGTCCATTGCCAAGGAAGAAGTATAACATGCATTAGATTTAGTAAATAGTTTCCTAGCAATTACAATGTAATTATTTCTGTCACTCTTTCCGTTGGTTTCAGAGTATTGTCTACCATCAATTTGGCTGGAATGCACATTGGCAGGAACAGTGCGATGGGACAAGACTTCACAAAGGCAAAGCTAGCGGCAGCACGACTGTTCGGATACATCGACACAAAACCAGAAATAAATATAAATAACACTGAAGGCACAGTTCTTGTTAGTGTCCAATCTTATACGATCACTTGAGTAAAAAATAGTTATATGCCATACAATTAATTAGACGTAGCTTTTATTCATAAAGTAAATTATTACTAAAGTGTAGATTTAGCAATTAAAGAAGATATAAAAGTAAAACAGGAAATGTAATAATCACAGAACATTGTCAACCAACAAACGCATTCACAACAAACAACAACTACAAGATGAAATAGAGGCGAAGTACAAATCAAATCTTTTTATTGGTGTGAAATCCAAACAATACACTGGATAGATATCAAGTACATACACAACAAACACGGCAAGAGCAGTACTACTAATAATAATTTTAAGCATAACTGTTGATTATACTATAACGAGTGATAGCTACAAGATATACCTTACTCATAATATTATATGTTATATTAAAATGCCATTATAATTAACAAAAGGACTGTCTAAGCATATACATTTTGTGGATCCCTAAAATACATATTTGGTTGATATCGTAATCATTACTGCAAAGAATAAACACATTTTAGATGTCATCCATTAAGTTAAACGATGGATAACACTGATTAATAGCATTTATCATTTTAGATCTGTCCGATCCTAACATACAACAGTTAAGTACAAAATGGAGTTCATCTTCAGTATTCTGTTTACGCAGTATGCGACACCACAAACACGGAAAGGTTGACGGAATTGTCAATGGAATAAAGGCCACTGGGTGTTTAAACCAGGCCTTGAATTTGCTGAACCATTCTTGATAATATTCTTAGACTTAGGCTCAAGTATGCAAATATCAATCACAAATATTTCTATAAGTTTACAGAATAAACGTTTATAACAAGCTGCTGTGGATAAATATGATCCATACTAATAAATAGAAACTTTTTACGTTTGTTTATCTTTGATGGTCATGGAATTATTTGAATTGAATTGAATTGGGTTTTAAGGCGCACCAACACATGAAAGGTTATATGGCGCCTAACAGGCAAGAACATTCCAGGCTCATTCTCCATGTACATCGAGATAAAATATGGAGAATGGGCATAGAACCTTCTCACCCTGAGCTGCAGAGCTGCTGCAAATTCTATTGGAGACACTCCATTTACGCTGGAGCCGCGTTTATTGTTTTTCTGCCATGAATTTTCAGTACTTGAGCTCAAGTGTAAGAAAAGTTTGAAGAATGGTTGGTGAATTCCAGGCCAGGTTCTAGGAAGCACCAAACCTCACTGTTACTCTATTGTCATCACAGTAAAACGGGACAGCGTAAATACTGAAAACTAGAATATTAGTTTTATTTATGGAGAGAAAGATTCTGAATTTGTACCGCTGTTGTTAATGACATTTAATTTAAGGATCTATGTCATTAGCTATGTTTCATCAACATCTAAATAATTACTTAAGTTCAATTGTCAAGCTAAATAAAACATTATCCCATATATTCCATTTTTCTTTTTGAAACAAAGGAACAGATGAAAGGCTTTGTTGAATTCAGAGATGTCAATTTCCATTACCCTACTCGTCCAGATGCTAACGTATTGAGAGATATGGCAATCTCCATCTGTCCCGGGAAGACACTAGCTCTGGTCGGAGCAAGTGGGTGTGGAAAATCTACAACTATCGCTTTGCTGGAGAGGTTCTATGACACCGTATCCGGATCTGTGGTAGATATACTCATACTATTTTATTTTAAGAAGTGTTCAGAATGATATCCCATTTTAAGACTTAACGGTGAAAAGGAAAAACAAAAAAGTTTAGACATGTTTGTTTTGTTCACACATACCTCCTTTTCTGCTTGTGTTATTTATTTATTTATTTCTACCTCGACAACAGTGGGAACGCCAGGAACTAATTATTCAGCTTTTTTGATCATTTTGATACTCCGCGACAGGGATTATTTTTTTAGTGTTTGCCGGACTATTTCATTAAAAAAATCACAAAACGCCGCCATTTTCTTTTTGTAAAAACGTCGATTCAGACCGCAGTTATCAATTTTACGCGTACTAGTTTACAGGAGTGAACGCTTTTTGTAAAATGTCAGTTTTGGATTACGTCATCAATACGTAGAATGTGTTTACACGTTGGTAAACGTTGAATCCACTGAGTTTTGATAGCGATATCTGATGCAGGGTGTTCACACTTGGATAAACAATTGGAAATATACACAGGTTAACGTAATGAAGGAAACAGTTCTATCTATCTATCTATTGATACTGCAACACCCCCTTTCGAAGATTATGTGCAGGTTTCCTGGGTAGAACCAGTACTAAGCAATGTGGATTAATTATCTTGCTCAAGGATAAATAACATGGCCATGGCGAGGATCGAACCCACGACCTTTCGATCTGAAGTTCGGCGCTCTACCACTGAACCACGCACAGTTGACTGTCTTAGAAATCTGCAGGCAAATAACACGTGCGTTCAAATGTGTACATGTACAACTCTTTTTTTGGTTTGTTTATGCAGTGTTTTCTTGAAATTTGCCAAGCACATCGATGATGTTAATGTTGACAAACTGTGTAAATACTAAAATAGTAAACATAACTGGATCAGCCGTGACAGTTGTTGATTTCATTGAATTATTCATATGATTCCTCTCTCAGAATCATTCTTGTTTGTATAACAAGACCTGTAGCCATAGACATGAGGCCCTTCCAGGTGTGGTCCATGTTCCCGTGTTCCCTGACAATACGACCCGGTGATCCCCAAAACGTTTTGCTTTTTCCCCAAAAATATGTTCCCTTGTTCCCCAAAACCGCTGAGAAACCCTCAGCCCTGAACCCTGTGAAGGGGTACACCTTATGGTATGCCTGTAATGGCCAGTGTCAAACCCCTCATATGCTGCATGGCCATGGGACACAGAAATTCCTAAACCACATCCATGCCACCCCTTCTCTACATTTACCCACAGGCAGCTGATGCCTAACCTCCCCATGGACTTTTACCCCTCTTTGAAGCGGCCTGTAAAAGGCCCATTCCCCACTCTCATTTCTTTTAAAAGCATACTTACCTTGGACATTGCATTCCCCATTGATGTGTTCCACCCCCAATTAAGTGCAAAAGGCCCCTTCCCCAAAACTGGTAAAAATACCCTGCTGCCCCCACCACTATCCCCAACCCCTTCCCCTCTCTTCTACGTCCCTCCCGCATATTTTCTCTACAAACCCTACTTAAAATGTGTTCAATGAAATGCTAAATACTGCAACACTTGGTTTTCAATTAAAAACAAAATATACACTACATCCCAGTTCTATTTTATGTGATTGACTCCGCTAAAGTGATCTGTGTACCATGAACAGGGCTTTTTTACCTTATGTAACAGAGACACCTCTAAAAAGCCTCTTTCCCAATTGAGAACTTGACTGTTTTTTCCCCAATAGTGGCAGAAATATTTGCCTATCAGAAAGCAGCAGTGTCTCAAAATTTGAGAAAAAGCATTAATTCTGCAATGTATTTTTGTCTGTGGAGTCAGTTCTGACTGAGAAACAGTAATTATAATAACTGTTGGTTGAAAATATAAATAAAGCATAGTATTGTCAAATTTACTTAATTGGTAAAATCTTACATCTCCCAAAAGGAGAAATAAGCTCGTCTTTTTTCCCCAAAATGGACAGGCCTGAAATTTGTGGAAAAAAGCCCTGATGAACACATTTTCTAAGTAACAGTACAAAGAAATAAGAATTGAATACATATATCTATCTAATTATTATTTCATTTCAGCAAAATGTTCAGATTCAAATGAAATTTGGCAATTGCGTTTATACACTTTGTCATTATTTTTTCATAGGGAGACATCAGTCTCACAGACATGATGCCTGCATCTTACATATTCTGATCTGAAATGCGACTCTTGGTTGGATGAGGTGAGGTTGGAGGAGCTCATAAAAACAAGATGAATTTCATAGAGGTTTGTAAGCAGAACCTATTTGTATGGTGGGGAAGCATTTCACATCAAAGCCAAAAAAATGAATAAAATAATAATAATTAGATAAATCTAGTTAAAACACCTGGAAACCTTACCTTGAAAGGTGGAAATGAGAGACAGTATTAAAGCATGAAAAGGACCTTAAACAATATACACTTTCTCAGTATTAAAAAAACAAAACATTTGGTAATCTTTTTCAGTTAATTTTGTATTGACTAAGACCGAATTAAATATACAGGTCTGTGGTTACTGTATTAAACCAGACCAACCTCCGTAATACACTGCTGACTCCTCTTTTTATTAGGAATAAAATAATAATCAGTTATTCTGAGGTAAAAAAATAATATAATCTGTTTTAATATGTTTAAGTCTGCAGCCAGTCAGATTTTTCTTTATTTAATGTTCTTGTGGTCTAAATATAATTGAAGGAGTAAAAAAATGATAACAAGTAAATATTTGATACCAAATAAATATACTGGCCCACTTTTATTGACAATGATGTGTAAACACAGGTTTAATTTTTATTTTATTTGGACTGTATAGGTTCTATATAAAATACATATTTTGTATATTATTAAAAGTGATCAAGTTTTAGTATTTCATGTACAGCAGATATTTAAGTTGTAATACTCAGTGTTTGCATTTTCTTTATTTTTCAGACAAGATGCTGTCATTTTCACAACACAAGGTTACGGTATACAACTGTAATGGATCCAAATATTGAACAATAATTATAAATTGAATGGATTATCTTGAACTACATCTACAGTTCTTGTTCTCAACACTAATTGACACTCAAGTTTTTCACAAGGATCTGTGCATGCTGGTTTCCTCCCACATGTATTTAGCGCTGTCATCCATGCCAATGAGAGTGATGTGAAAAGTAGTTTTGCCTATTTAATACTCAATAAAAAAACACTCATCATTCCATTTGAGATGTTGAAGTACACAGTTTTATTGAACTGACTGTTATGTGTACTACATATACTGGAGAATACATGTTGATGCTGAACTATGTTCAAAACCTGCCATACAACTTTAAAAAAAACAGCATAGGGTTGTAACTTGTTTTATTAACATATTAATTATGGACCTTAAAGGGACACACAGCAATCTTGATTTTTTGAAAAGCTAACAACTCGCAGCTTCCCATTAGTTTTTCTACATAATTCACATTTGTGCAATCATTAATATTAGTACTAGAATAGTGTAAAGCTAATAGTTATTATTATATTACTAAACTGTTGATAATATTGCACCAATAATTTATACATTTCACTCAAAGCCGTTACCAGTATGTATTATATGTTTGACATGCCTATTAAACAAATGATCACTTTTTCAGTTGAATGACTTATGAATTCATTAAACCTGAGTATATCCAACATTTAAACACTTGACCTCCCTATAATATATATATCTGTGCCAGTGGACATGGCAGACGCTCAGGGATCATTTTAAGCTCTGTCAGCTCTCAAGTAAGATCCTCTATTACCTATGTTCCTGAAACACACATTTTCGTCTTACTCTATGAAAATATGTATAAAGTTCTTCCTTAGCAATTATCTAATGCTATTGACATGTCCAATAACTATGAATTTTATTTTGGCAAAGTTGTGGTTAGAGCATAATATTATGTACATTGAATATGAAAATGAAACGCATTACGTATTTGAATAGACGCCTATAGTCTTCCAGACCGCCTCCAATCCATTTAAAATAAATCAGGAATGATAAATGTCTTTGCTGACAAAAGCACATGACAGACATGATGCTGTTTTCATGCTTTTCTCAGTCATTTTATCGACCATCTTAAAATTTTAAGAAAATTAAAAAATAGAAGAAGCTGCACAGTAGCCGATTTTGTATAAGTTAAATATAGTAAGGCCAAACAAAAAATAGGTGTGTTTCCTATTGCATGCTCTAAAAAATAGTGCCGGTAGAAACAGCTGAAAGTTTCTCTGTGATGTCAGTTTACCTCGATATATTGTGATAAATCATTGTTCAGAACAATTTCTTTTTTTTCATAAAAAGTTTTAGGGTCGGCCCCTTAAAGGGACACATGGCAATCTTGATTTTTTAAAAACTAGCGGCGTCCCGTTAGTTTTACTACATAAATTGCATTTGTTCAATCATTAATGTTAATTATAAGAATTGTATTAACCTTTGTTTTTTCTTCTTATTATTTTTTGATTTTATTGCACCACTAATATATTAAAACTTATACTATAATAAGACGAAATAGTGAATACTTAAAATTTGATTTATTTAAATCTAACCAGGGTAAAAGTAAAAATGATACTGGATATATAAATCGAGACACCCATTTCAAATACTTCAAGATTGCCGTGTGTCCCTTTAAAAATAGGTTCGGTCGGGCCACCGGAAACACAGGTTGTTGTTTTTTTGGCCTAATATATGTAAGTAAGTGTATAATGTTAATAGCTCTTATTTATCTCATGTTGAGACGACACACAAGCTAGACCACGAGACAATATACGTTTTAATTGAATGTTGTTTAACGGCTCATCAACACAGTATAGGTTATTTAGAGCCGCCCCAGAGAGAGGGGAAGGAATACATAGAAATATGGGAACCTTCCCTACTCTTGTTATCGAATAGATTCCTATGGTTCTTTAACGTGCTCGAAGGATAAACCGATACACGGGACCGCCCGGTTTACGTCCCCATCCGACGGACGAGACTAAGGGAAAGTGTCTTGGTCATCGCTAACCCGGCCGAATCCGAATTTTATTGAACAAAAAATCTACAAAAGTATACTAAGTTTAGGGTTATTACCCTCGCCAGCCTATCTACCCTATAGACTGCAGGGTTCTGCCCATCCCTTACTGATTGGTACTAATATAGTTTCATAAAAAAATGGTAGGTGTCATTGGCGTAG